>PNEQ01109795.1:0-10693 GCA_003012365.1 Medauroidea extradentata
ATTTATTTTATCCACGGACAGAACGATGCGTGAATGTGCCTTTTGGTCCCGCTTCTTCCATGCGCCTTTGTCCTCGGATTCCGCTGGTTTCGTCTCAATCACGTCCCAAAGTTCGTCGTGGATTAGGTAGGCCTTCATGGCGAACTTCCACGAGGAATAGTTTTCGCGTCCGAGAAGTCTTTCCACGACCGGCGATCCCGACGCGCCTGATGTGCCCATTCTGGAGCTAGACATTGTGCGGTAAGTGTTATACCTGCTAGGGTTATCCCGCACTTTTCGCGACCACGTGGCACTTCTAGGTTATCACGATCTTGTCGCCGTTTATATACGCGTGCGCGCCGCGAATTGGGTTCTTTCCAGGTTTGCGAGTCTGGGCCCATAACCTGTTGAACATTATCGGCGAACAATAAAGTGAACAACCATCTGACATTATTTAATCCAATCTCCAACGAGATACAACCGTTTTGCCATCATGGTTACCGGAAGAAGACTACTAACTACAAGACACAACACTTTACACAGATACAAGTTTCTCCCTTTGCTACCAACATAACACATACAAATTTACTTCTCAACACTTGTCAAAGTTAAAATTTGCATGTCACAGTTTTATGAAAGACACTGAAAACAATTGCCTTACCAAACTGAAATAATTCACAGTGAGAATAACAATGTTATAGGCTACAAGATGTCTTATATAAAAATAAAGAATAAATTATTTTTGTATTTAAAAAAATTGTCATAATTTAAATTTTAAATTTTAAAAAATTCAAGAATTTTTTACCAGTACAAAAATGTTTTATATATGAGACCTTGTAGCCTGCAGCATTGTTATTTATTGTGAATTATTTCAATTTGGTAAGGCAGTTGATTTTAGCGTCGTTCTTAAAACCATGACGTGCAAGTTTTGACTTTGACAAGCCTTTATGTCTAGGAGAAAATGTAAAAATGTCAGGTTTAAATGTAAAAATAATACATGTATATTGCTGTCTATAATGCCCTTAAATGTGTGTTTGAAAAACAGGGCAAACCCTGCTTCCATAACTTAGGCTTTCTTTCTGTTCAAGTGTACAACCTGCTGAACTATCATAACTTGTGTATTGTTTTGTTTCAGGTTACCCAGGAAGAATTTGATTCAGAATTTTTCAGTAATACAAATGATTAAATTTCTATTTTGTCAGTGAATTGTTAATTAATAAAGTGTATGTTTTTGTATATTTATTTGTGTTATTATTTCGTGCATGTTTTCTTATTTTAATAATTTTTTTAGTTACATTTTATTGTATTTGTATGTGCAAATTGTTTTTGTGAAGATATATTACTAAATATATTTACTCTGGGCAGAACCGACACCTAGACTAAGCCATGTTAATCAAATTATGGTATTTGGTGATGTAAACATTTTAGAGTGTACTGTTAACTTTTACAAAATGTCAATGTTTATTTTACTCTCAGCTGGCTAATGTCTTCTCTCTTCTTCCAAACACCCCTGGAACCCACACAAGAGTATGCACAGCTGGTTTTCATGCGTTACTGTTGTGTGTGTACGTTTGGATATTTGTCATGTGTACATTGGTACATCTGTATGTTATTGTTGTCGGTCCTAGGAGGATGATGAGCGGTTGGCACGATTAAAGAGTTTCGGTTATGAATAGCAATTGCGTTGTAATGCAGTAGAATAATTACCAAGAGTAGTGGCCATGTTGGCGATGCAATGGGTTGCGTAGCCCTCAAAGTTGTCGACATCAAGGCACCACATGTAATTTCTGTTCCAAAGTTGGACATCTGGAGCAGGCATGCATCTTGAAGAAGAATGGGCAAAGCAAAGGGATACCCAGGAAACCTAGGGATAGCAAAGGAACTGCTAATTACAGCATGCAGGGAAAACAGTTCTCTTCAGATGAGGACTCTGCAATGTACAGTTTATATAACGTGCAGGTAGGTGCCCCATGCGGCCAACCACCAATCCAGGTGAAAGTGTGGTTAAATGGCAAGGAGCTGGACATGGAGGTGTATACAGGAGTAGGCCATACAATTATTAGTGATGAGACCTACAGACGCATATGGCCAAGTCAACCAACACTACAGGAATCAAACTTAGTGCTGCATACATGGTCCCATGAGATACTGAGGGTGCGTGGTTCTTTGACGGTGCAGTTATGCACCAAAACTGCTACAGCTCAATTAACATTGCTGGTTGCAGAGGGAAAAGGGCCGAGCCTGTTGGGACGTTGCTTGCTGAAACCCTTAGGCATAACTGTGGAAGGAATCCACTCGCTGGAACAAGGGGAGGCAACAGAAGTGGTAACCAGATACCCGGGGGTCTTCGCAGACACAGAACTGGGGCAGTACAAGGGACCATTGGTGACAGTTGAGCTCCAATCAGATGCCAAGCCATTATTTTGGAAGAGCAGGACAGTAGCTTTTGCTTTGGTAGAGAGTGTGAGCGAGGAAATTGATAGGTTGGTGGAGCATGGAGTTTACGAACCGGTAGCACATTCAAAATGGGCCACCCCCGTTGTACCAGTTCGCAAGGCTGATGGGTCAGTGAGACTATGTGGGGATTATAAGGTCACAGCGAATACAGTATGCAACAAAAACATTTACCCATTGCCAACCATCAATGAGGCAATTTTTTAATTTAACTGGACGGAAGGTGTTCTTCAAAGCGGGACATAGCAGAAGCCTACTTACAGGTGTCTGTGGATGAGGCCACGTCATAAATTTTAACGGTAAATACGATTAAAGGGTTATTTAAGGTCAAACGGTTACCCTTTGGTATTTGTAATGCCCCGGCTATATTCCAGCGGCTGATGGTGACCCTATTGGCTGGGATACTTGGAGTAGTGGTGCTATTGGACGATATTTTGATCACCGGGGCAACGGAGAATCAGCATTGGCAACGGGTACACCAGGTGTTGGGAAGAATCGAGGATGCAGTATTATGGTTGAAGAGAGACAAGTGTGTGTTTGCAGCCACATCAGTGAAGTTCCTGGGGTGTCGGGTAGATAGTGTGGGTATACATCCAACAGAGGAGAAAGTCAGAGCTATTCATGGGGCCCCGGCACCGACCAACAAGAAAGAGTTACAGGCATTCTTGGGTCTGTTAAATTTTTATGACTGGTTCCATTGCAATAAGGCAAATATTGCAGAACCATTACATCGACTACTAGACCATGGACAGGACTGGGAATGGTCGGAAGTGCATGATGCAGCATTTCAGGCATCTAAAGCACTGTTGCAATCAAACTCCATGCTAGTTCATTACGATCCATCAAAACCTATCGTGCTGACTTGTGATGCTTCAGAGTACGGTTTAGGGGCAGTGTTAGCACACAAATGTGAGGATGGGAGTGAGAGACCAATTGTGTTTGGGTCCCGCACGCTTCACAAGCAGGAAAGGAACTACTCGCAGATGGATAAAGAGGCATTAGCGGTTATGTTTGGTGTCATAAAGTTTAGTCAATACTTGGCAGCATGGCAATTTAGCATAGTTACGGACCACAAACCACTTTTGCGGTTGTTGGACCCTAAAAGGCAGACCCCGGATATTCTGTCATCACGGTTATTACGCTGGAGCTTGTGGTTGTCCGTGTATGATTTCCAGCTGTTGCATCGGCCAGGCATAGGGATAAGTCATGCAGATGCCCTAAGTAGACTGCGAGTCCAAGGGTCTGACATGGAGGAGCCATTGGTGGGGGATGTGCTGATGCTGGGGGCGCTCCCAGATCCTCCAATTGAGGCGAGGAAGTTAGCTGTATTGACAGCAGAAGAGCCAGTATTATTAAGAGTGAGGCACAAGATTCAGGTAGACTGGGGACAGAAGGAAGTATCAACAGAGCTGCGGCCGTATTGGAACAGAAGGGAGGAGTTATCGCTGTACAAAGGTTGTCTCCTGTGGGGTAACCGCGTGGTAGTGCCTTCAGGAGCACGAGGAAGTTTATTGGAAATGCTTCATGCAAGCCACGATGGTATTGTAAGATCAAAGATGATGGCACGCAGTTACATGTGGTGGCCAGGGATGGACCAAGACATTGAAGGAAGGGTTAGCCAGTGCCACACATGCCAGCAATATCGAGCCAATCCCACCACAGTGCAGGACGTACTTTGGCTCCCAGACGGGAAACCATGGTCCCGTGTACATATAGATTTTTTTGGGCCCTTCCAAGGGAAGACCTTTTTGATACTGGTGGATTCATACTCCAAATGGTTGGAGGTCAAAATGGTTTCCTCGATGTCCTCGGTGGCAGTGATTCATGAGCTACGGGAAATATTCAGTTACCATGGCATCCCAGAATGTATGGTCTCTGACAATGGCACAGCCTTCGTGTCACAAGGCATGAAGTCTTTAGCAAGGAAGAATGGCATGCGTCTGGTGCAGGCAACGCCGTTCCACCCTGCAAGCAATGGCTAGGTTGAGTGAATGGTTCGTACCATCAAGGAGAAGTTGAAGAAACTTAGGGCAGGAGATTGGAAGATGAGACTGGCTAGGACTCTCCTAGCGTTGCGTACAACACCATGCGCGGGCCTGCTTAAGACACCTGCAGAATTATTGTTTGGGCGGCAACTAAGGACTGCATTTGATCAGATCCGACCCACGGAAACAGAACAGCTGTTGCCAGCAGCAGTAAGATACCAAAATAGGGTTCTGCGGTTTCAGATAGGAGATGCTGTACTCTTTCGAAATTGCAGTGGAGAGTCAAAGTGGCTTCAAGGGACCATAAGAGCAGCACAAGGACAGTTAATTTACGAAGTGGGGGATGCATCAGGCAGAGTTCACAAACGCCACGTGGACCAACTTACTTAGAGGAATCCTGGAACCAGATCGACGTATGAAGCAACGATCACCAAGGTGCAACCACACATCCATGCACATCCTGGTGACAGTCCGGTGCAGAGCAGGCGGGACGAGAAAGAGAGCCAGATCAAGGAGCAGCAGCAGAGATGTGAGAGGGACAGTCCAGCAGACTCCACAGCCCCTGCGAGACTACAGTGTCGAAGGGAACATGACGAGCATCAAGAGAATCCACAGCTGTCCACAATGGCACGAGGTCCTACTACGACGAGCCCAGAATCTTGTCCGTTTAAAGGGTTTGAACATCCAGTGCGTGGCGGGGACTTGTTGGGTCTTGAATCGACAGGAACAAGGCTACCCAAACGGGTAAGACGACAGCCACATCGATTGAAGGACTATGTAATGTAATAGGTTAAGAGGGAAGTAGGTATGTACATTTGTGGATATTTGTCATGTGTACGTGGGTACACTAGTGTTGTTACAGACAACAGCCATAGTGAGTGAAGGACTATGTAACATAATATTTTAAGAGGGAAGTGGTGTTGTGTATATACGTTTGGATATTTGTCATGTGTACATTGGTACACCTGTATGTTATTGTTGTGGGTCCTAGGAGGATGATGAGCGGTCGGCGCGATTAACGAGTGTCGGTTATGAATAGCAATTGCGTTGTAATGCAGTACAATAATTACCGAGAGTAGTGGGCAAGATATATAACAGTTACCGTTTAGGGTTGATCAGAAGTATGCACACATTATTACATTTATACATTTATTTTAAACCATATCTCGTGAAGTTTATGTTGAGAATCAAATATCAACAAGACATTTACAATTTGTTGTTAAACCAGGTATACATATTGTCTTTCTGTCACTAACTTGAAGTACCTTACAATCAATCACTCCTCTCGTCCACTGTACATTGCAATAACACAGAAGCTGTCCAAGTTAATAGCAGTATTTATCAGGCTGTATAAGCAGCAGCATATCTTCTCACCTTGGTTCTTGTCAACCTGCTAGCATTCAATCCACACTGGATGTAATGAGCTTCCCTTACTTCACATTTATTGATTGCCCTTTTTCTGTAGTTCATGCGAAACTTTGCTACCATTTTTAGTGGGACAAGTCACGAAAGTGATTGTATAACGTGCCACTCCATGGATTACGAACATGAAGACTTCCCAGGGTGTGACGTCGCCAGAGTGGCTCTGGTCTTGAAGGTGACTCGAGCGATCAAAACAGTTAATATTCTTGACAGAAATATACTTGTGTGGGATCTTACAGGCATCCCACACGCCCCCCTTCATCCGGTGTCTCGCACACCTGTCCAGTAATTCCTAGTTTTTCTTCCTCCCAGGCTTACCCCCTTCAGCTTCCCTTGACTACTTGCTCTCGGTATTACCATTACACATTAAATGTTCCGAAGAAAAGTGCTACCTACATTAATTAGTGTGTAGATTAAACTTATCCAATACAAAAAATAGAGATATGATTTAAACAACGATAACAAATTCCATACGTCATCAACAAATTTTTTAAAATGTAAAATTGGTGTGTAAGGTGGCGGTGCTCAGTTGTAGCTTGTGCAATTACATAGCAAACACAAACAGAACATACACTTAACATAAAAGCATTAAATTCTCCATCAGAAGAACACAAGTCATATGAAGCACAGATTTAAACTAAACCAATTTATTTGCAGTTTAAAAAAGACAACTTCAGTGCTGCAAGTGTAGATGTACTTCGCACAAAGGATATGTAACTTGACCTCTGTGCACTACATAAATATAGATGTAACAGAGGACACAATGGGCTCAAGAATGTTAGGGGAATAGCACTGAGTGTTGCAACCTGCCCCATCTAAAGTAGATTGATGTGGCAATTAGCTGCTCTGGTGTCACAAGAGAAGACTCGGGACTACTGACGTCTGGAAAGTAACATGCGTGTAACTATAAAGTTTGAACTGTACAACACCTGGGTGCGTATTTACCGGACTAGCTTCGAGAGCAGTTCTCTCAAACTCAAAGTATCTAAGTTCTAGCTTTCTGTTCCTTTTCTTGTCGACTTGATGAGTAACAAGCAGGGGGTGGACACAGAATAGGGCAGCTAGGGCCACTAATTTGAAGGGCATCATGCACTGCCAACATTACAAAGTGAACATTATGTGTAATATAAAAACAATGTTTGGTGGTTTATGATACTAGAGTGTTGAGCATTTATTGTGTATATATTAGATTTTTATTTGTTTATAGTAATAAACATTTTCAATTATAATAACTGTTTTGTTAAGTTGTCTACCATGAGACTCGTGACCTCGTGACTGCTCGTGATGGCTACAAATCGTAAATTGTTTTTGTGTTTGTGGGAGAATTCGAATTAAATTTTATAATAATGGGGAAGGTCAGGAGGTACGCCCGTTCTACAAATAATTGTGATTCTGTTCATTCACGCGTAGGACGGGTGTACAAATATTCTACTTTCCCCAAAAATTTGAACAGGAGGTTATATAACATATTTTTGTTGTTCTTGTTAATATGGCCGTGTCCACTCTTGAATAATTTACTTCCTCTGTGCTAACAAGGATACATGAAGTTACTAAGCAGAAGACATTAAACATGAATACAATTATCACCAACTTTATTACCCAAATAACAACAGCAGGACCCTGAGGAAAATATTTAAGTTTTTATTAAGAGACAATTGGCAATATCATATGCTAAGCAAGCAAGCTTAGGATAATGTAATTTACTGGTATTCAAATATAGGTTAACTCATTTATATAACTTCAAACTTAAAAGTTTCTTACTGTATGTTTGCGACAAGAATAATGAAACAACTAAATTTAAGGTTTTGTGCCCCTTTTTAAGTTTTCAGTATAGTGTAGTTCATTTCATACAGGATACAAATACTAATATAAATGTGTGCTAAAACATTCAAAACACTGAAGATAAACCATTTTTGTTAAATAAACAATTAACTTCCCTGTTAATATGGTGAAAATGTTGAAAAAAATAATTTCTTTATGTAGGCAAATACGTTAAAAGAGACTACCAGACAGCTGTACACGAACAGCATAGCCACGCGTCTGAAGAGCGACAGTGCTGGCATCTAGCGGCGCTGTCTGTTGATTGCACCTTCTTCCTATTGCCGAGAAATTTGCACCGAAAATTATTTTAAACTCAACTCATCATGGTGCCTAAACTAACAAATGGATTCTTCTGGGGAAAATTTTGTTGTCTCTTGTTTTCTTTACGGTCATGCAGAAGTAAATCAGTTTGCTGAAATGTAAATAGTTTTTATACCAAAAAATTACTAACCTTAAACTATACAGTTTAAGGAAAATTACAGGCAAGGTTTTCCACTGCTAATTATTGTTCATTAACAGAAATATTTTATAAAATGATAATACTGTCCACATTTTTTTTAACCAGAAAAGTAGACTTTCATTAGCAATCATTTAACAGCCTATTTATTAGAAAAATTTATGAATACATGCAATAGAAAAATTTGAAGTAACGATGGAGTTAAATACACGTCTTAGTTAATAATGCAATTGATGCGCAAATATCATGTGATATTCCAATATTATCATTAATTTACATTCAGCAAACCAAAAGGTTGTTGACTATATTAGGCTACTAGTAACATAGTCATCCCTGCACTTCAAAAAATACAACTTGGGGAAATATGTATATTTCTCTAGCAGACATTTGTAACATTTTTATGCACTAACACATTACAAAGTTATGTTGCAAAGAAACCATTACTAATTGCAATCAGTGCAGTTGGCTGCAAGACTACATATTTGCGTTATAAATTTACTAATAATTAACATACTTTAAATACATATTCATATTCCTAGTTTCAAATAGGTCTACCACTAAAATGCATATAAATGTAACATACATCAGCACAGTGTTGAGTCAGTAATGACCCTATCGCTGGTCAGCGATTGCCCTTCACATTTTACTTTCACAAACAGCTTCAAACAAAAATTATGAGTGAACAAATTATTTTCACTGTTTACCATGTACCAAAATAACCGTACATATTCTTGTCGACAGCAACTGTTAAAAATTATGCTGTGAAGTGGTATACCCAAATACGCTAAACATAATAAAATTCGTGCAATGTATATTCATTAAATTATGTATATATATCTGGTTGTTGTGATTACTATATAGCTAGTATACTGAACGCCAACTGATATGCATATGAAAAAAACTAAGCAAGTTTACAATGTGTTAATATTTTATTTAATGCTTTAATGTTGTATATGGGATCGGTAGCCGCATAGGTGCCGACTTTTCTGTCCTTTTTGGGGTCCTTGAAGTTCATTTATAAATCGTTTGGTAGTCGAAACAATTTTTTTTTATTGAATAGCATGAATTACGATGGAATTACATATACCGTTATGCCTACGCTAGAGTTTTTACTATTTTCTTAATGCCATTTTGGGACGGTTATGTTTGCAGTTTTAGAATTTATAAAATCATGAATCGACTTGCATAACATGTTTAAAGATACACCAAAAAAATACGACAACAGTCTGTAACCAATAAATGACACCCTCAACACAGTAGTCGTTATTTTTACTCCTTTCAAACCGTACAAAAATACATGCTTATGAAAAAACTTACATTGTATATGTTTCTTAATAATATTTTCGTGGAAAGATATTCTCGTTATTTCAACTGCATGACTATTGCATAAATTAAATCTAATACCCAGTAAAATAAAAATATGTCAGTATGCCTGAAAATTCATCCTCGGATTCTTTAAGTCTTTGTGCTTCCCCTTTCCTTTCTTTCCCTCTCGTAAAATAGGTATTAGTCCAACAATAATTCAAACTGTAAGTTCTGTTATTACAAGTGGTATATACGTGTGGGTACTTTGCGAGTTTGAGACGTGGAAGCATGGAAGCAATAAAGACTACAATGACATGCAAGTAATCAGCCTGGCCGCCTTTAATAGCAAACACTAAATTAGTATACAACATTCTCATATCCTATTATTTTTTATTTAGGACACTAAACAGTGGCATTATACTAAAATTTATGAATTGTATGGAATGAACTCCGAAAAAAGTGAGCAATTACAATTCCGTTAAAGGGTATTTAGTAAAAAGTCTGACTGGATTTATTTACTTGGACATACTCCATTGCAAAATAATAAGTCTGTTGAATTTTTTAAATAACCCATTCACTCAGGACCGTGTTTTCTAAACACATCATCAAGATCTTCTCGCTGATATTTAAGGACCCATGTTGGCAGCTGTAAAATAACAAAATTTGATTAGCGTTATTTTTATTGTTTTTCCAATTAGTTATTTCCTATATGCATGTACATGTAATTAACGAATTTATACTTACATGCCTTGGGCTCTTGGAAATCTGAAGAAAGACCTTGAGCTATTTTTCTCAAAATAGTTTTTACAACCATGCACAGCACATATTCCTCTGGAAATTTTTTGTAACCGACTCAGACAGCACTATTCAAGGGTCAGTTCTGCGCTGAATGTTTTTCAAGAATCAACACACACAATAAAAATAGTTCACATTGTGTGTGGTACGTCATAAAAATTTTGTACTCCCTTTATTTTTCTGCCCTGTGCGGTTCTGAATAAGTGGAAAAAATACAGCTTCGACAGAGGGTTTCTTAAAGAGAAAAATATTTTCACTCCAGAAATGTTAATGCGTGCTTTAGGACAATAGAAGACTAAAGAGTTTATAGCAAAATTTTATTTTAATTCTGACGGTTACTTTGTGTACTACGACGAGTTTATAGTTTCACAATGTTTCGCCTGGCGCGGTGACTAGGCGTGGTGGTGGCTGCTGTGACTAGGCACGGTGGTGGCTGCAGTGGCTAGGCACGGTGGTGGCTGCAGTGGCTAGGCAC
>PNEQ01109796.1:0-10693 GCA_003012365.1 Medauroidea extradentata
TAAACAAGTTACGGCAAGCCAGTAAGTTAACACCACCGTACAACCCATCTGTTAACTTACGGTCGCTCACTTTCAAGTTAAGGTAAGCAAAATGCTTACTGAATCGCTCCGGGAAAATTTACGGCAAATGTTAAGGTGACTGGCCGTAACTCTCAAGTTACGGTTACCTTAAAAGTTAGTGAATAGACCCCCTGGACACTCGCCTGGAAACTTGACCCCCTTGTTGTTTGGCTGTAGTTCACCAAGTTACCGAGAATATTGTGTTTTATTGGCGCTGATGTTACGGCGGTCGGACTAAACTCCGCCCACTTCCTTTCCACTAAGATAAACAATTTATCAAAACGTATTTTTTATCAATTTATGAAATACTTTCTTCGCTCACAAATTTAAGAAAAGGCTCCAGCAATGTTCATTTACTTTATAAATTTAACAATGGAAAAAAGTGGACGGAGTTTGAGTCCAACCGCCCGGAAAACAGCGCCAAAAAGTACGACATTCACGGTAACTTGACGAACTACAGCCAAACAACAAGGGGGTCAAGCAAAATACATTGTTAGATAGGCGAGTGTCCAGACCTGTTCTTCTACGACCGTGATCACAACTATTTAATTTAACTGTACCCCTTCCTTCTGTTTCACATGCATGTGTAATTGTTGAACACTCTGTTGTAGTAACTTTATTTCAGTATAAGGGGATGAGGATCTGGAGATAGTTCAAAGAGTTCACAGCCACCAATGACGTCCCTCGCGCAAATATACGACAAAAGATTATTCGAAAAACAAGGTTACACGATGACTTTGCTTGACAAACCTCAAAATGTAGCTCACAAACATGATCTATTTTACTTAATTTTCTGTCGGCCCTAGGAATCTTCCTATCCAATAATTCACGTTTTTTGTCGTTTGAAGGGGCTTTATATAATGCCAAGGTTGAGCTGTTGTTTCTACTTCCAGTTTCACAACCTGGCACAAAACAACATTTAGGCATTTTTAGCAAAATTTTACATTAATAGTTGTTTACATCACCTAAACAATAACTCGCCAAATATCGATGACATAAGAGGAAACCGTAAAGCCACTAATTTCCGGTACGTGCAACTAGTGGCAGAAATTTTCCCTGTGCCAAACTTTTTTGATCTTTCTAACCAGTAGTAGAAATAACCTTATGTGCGAGTATTAATAGCGCACCTTCCTTGTTCTGTGTTTACTCAGTGAGTCTATGGAACGCTAAGATTCGTAGGCGAAACGCGGCTGTTGTGGACGATTGGATCCAATAATGTAAACTAAAAAGTAATTATAAATTATAATAGTATCACGTAGGAACTTAATTTTGTCTACTTTAGACTGAATTATGTTTATCATGTTTTTGTGAAACACGGTTTGTATACTTGAGAGGAGGACTGCATAGACAATTATTTTAAGGTTAAAAAGTTTTGTGTGTATTTTATTTTAAATACGGTTTCCTCATTTATACAATGTGTAGTACAACTTCAGCGATAACACCGTCTGTAGAATTGAGTTCCTATCGTGATCAACATTTTAAGGTAAGTGTAATTGTGTATTAGGCAAGTAGACAAGAACTATCACCTTGTCTTTTAGGTTTGGGTTTACATACGCTTTAATAATAATAATTTTATCCTCGCAATTGAGCAGCTGTTCCTCCATCCCTTCATTACTAGCCTCCTAGACCCTTCCTAACCCTCCCAACCGCTCGCCGTCACCAATTTGTCGCGCGGAGCGTTCCGCTCTCTTACCGTCTTCACGAGCAGAGACTATCTAGCTCTTTCTGTTCTCCTCCACACCCTCTGAATCCTTTCATTGTTAGTTCCTCTTCCCTTGAATGCTGCCTTAAATAGATTGCCGAGCAACCTTCCCTATCCTCCCTTACCATTCATAACCTTTTATATCCTGACCAGCCTTTCTATTCTCACCCTGTCCTTCAGTGGTTTCCATCCCATTTCCTCCATCATTACTGTAGGTCTAAAATTCCTTTCCTCGTCACCTTCATATCCCTGCATTTTTCACCAATTTATCACCCGTATTGCTGCCCTTCGCTGTTCCGTCTTAAGTTCTTGTACCTCCACACATGGATTCCACTCTGCGGCTGCATATTTCAACATTGGCAGAATTATTGGGCACTATGCCTTCACCTTCACTTCACCACTAACTCCTTTCAAATCGCTTTCCAGCAGGCCCAAAGCCCTTTTCTTTTAACCGCTCTCGCCATCTGCCTTGTCACCTCAGATCAACCTGTAACACAACCCCTAGATACTATATTTATATTTTGTGGCTTCCTCTATGTTCTAGTTATCCCATCTGTAGACATCTCTGCTCAACACACTGTTCTTAGTAAACCTCACTGATGTAGTCTTCTTGCACACATTAATTTTCATTTTGTTCTCCTCTGTCCATGATCGCAGCCTAGCAATATTTGCCTGCAAGTTGTTTTCATTGCCCACTTCTGAATTTAAATTTTATTATTAGGCTGTAATTCAACATTACGTCAACAGTAGACTGTCAGGTGAATCAAAGAAGAAAAAAATTAAGAACAGGCATGATAAATTACATTATCTCACAATTTAACATTATCACAGTCTTATTTTTTTTTTTTTAATTATTTTTTTATTCACTAATCCACCTCTAGATCCCCTTGTAAGCAGTACATTTTGGGTTTATGGGCATACGTAAACATTACATAATATGAACATATTTACGTACAATCACATACACTCTGTATAAAAATTATAACAAACACAAAGTTTATTGTTTTGACAAGTATTTACAGTAATACATCCCTTATAACACAATTTTATACACACTCATAGTGACTCCATTCTTATTTAAAAACATTTGTAACAAATGCTCATTAGAAATCATATAGGCCTACTTCCGAAATTGAATATAAATTTTGTGCCCATATCGGGCAACACACAAGCGAGCAAACAACAATGCCCTGTCAAATGGGTCCGACTTGAGCAGGGGTTCACAAACAACTCTTAACCCTCAATGAAAACACATAGACAACACAGTGTAAGTGCCATACCACGAAGGAAACATGAAATCAATTCTCACAAATGCAGCGCTTGTATTGTAAGCCAACTTTACAGGCGTGCGTGCAGGTACAATTAGAACAAAGTTAATAGGTTGATTGACAAAAAAGTAATCAATTAAGTTACCTGGAAGCAGTGAAAATAATTACTGAAACTACCAATAACATGCTGAAATTAATAGCTCCACCGCTCGTGCCACGTCGATGCTCCGTCGGCCACGCACAACCAAAATGACAAAGAAAACCATAGAAAACTGAGGGGTAGTGAACTTGCGACTTACCCAACTGGAAGTGAACCTCCAGAACATGCGACCCAAAGAAAACAACAAACAGAAATCTCACCAAGTTACGTGTGTACCAACAGAGCAGAGGAGGAGGCAACCTTCCCAAGGCGGCGGAGGAACCCTGACTGCCCCGGAGGCGGACGACAGGGAGCCAGGTGAAAGTAGGGAAAAAGAGAGGGTACGAGGCATGACGGGAAGGGAGGTGACAAACAAATCCGGAGAAGCTCGAACTGGGCCGACGGTCATGGCGCACACTTCAAATGGGGCACATAGTCTGACGTTCACAGAGTTCAATCTCGACAGCTCTCACAATTCACACTGATAAACCACACAGTACTTTGTTTTGCTGACAATCTCCACAGTCTTTATGAAAAGAACACATAAACGTTGAATTTTCATGTAAGTCGAGGAAGGTGGCGGTTCCAGCACCACCTTGCGCTCAAAAATCCAGATTGGGGGTTTCCGTCCACTTCTCAGAACACAAGCCACACCAAAACAAGTCCAAGTGTGCTTCAAGCGCCCAAAACTATGATGGCCGCTGTCCAAAAAATACAGAGCATGGCCATAGCCCTTGGAGTACCCGCATCGCCACAACCTTCCGCCGCCGGATGAAGAATCACCTGATGAGTCGCCACTCAAGGACAGGGTGAAGGAGGGATGACTTCAGGCTGCTGGAACTCCAGGAACAATCATATAAACAATGAGACAACAGTATTAACCCAGAAACAGCAAATTAACACTGGAAAGTAAGACATAATCCCGTCAATGAGACACATTAAGAACCTGAAAAGTAGGACCTGTATCAACGTATTTAGATCATCAATACACAAAATTTCACCCTGACACATAAAATCAATAGTAAAAATTCATAACACTATAAGAATACCCACAATGATATGATTAATACCAGCATCCACGATGTGTAACACACAACAATACTGATATAAATGCAAACGTTGCATGGAATTAATATGACATAATCTCACGTGGCAAATCTCTTATACGGAGTAAAAAATGTTCAATTAATAATATTCCTCATAATATAACAACTAGAGAGCTCTCCATAAACAATTACTTCAGGTACAAAGGCATGTTGAATAAATAATGCGTGGCCACGAAGAAAACACACACCCAACATATAACACAAAACACGCACAGTGCCCACAAACACACATAAACAAAACATGAAACTCAAACTCACACAAACGGAACACCGACCAACACAATCTTCTGCACACAGAAACTACACAAACAAACAAGCACTGGTGCTCGACACACAATTACACTATCACGAACCAGTCATGTGTCTTCCGCCTAGATCAAGCAGTGATGACCGACGTACTCTTGATGGCCTGCAACAACTCAATCATGTTCATCTAAAGGATCAGGAGCATGTTTTAAGTGCGAGGCGTGTCCTTTCCTAATGATACGGCTGGAAACTGGACCAATGAGCAAAACAGTGTTAGGACCATGGAGGCGCACTACATGAAACGGTCCAGCGTAGGGAAAGAGTTATTTATTGCTGCGGCCATCCACTTGTGACCGAAGCTGAAAGGTCTTACAATAAACTTACTGTCCCACGGCGTAATCAGCCGTGACTCGTCGAGCATTGACTCACACCTTCAGACGGGCATTGGCAAGGTTCCCCATCACCTCAGCACTCAAAAGCTCCCAGCATCCGACAGAGGCGCAGACGGGGACGGGACGCCCAAGACATAGAGGAGCAGTTGCATCAGATCTCGACCCAGCAGAACACGTGCTGTGGTATACTTGGTGGATCCATGGACTGTGAAATTGAAGCCCATGTTCACCAAATCCAGATCTTGGTCCCAATCACATTGCTGCGCATGGTATAGGGCAGCCAATGTTGCCTTCAGATTTTGGTTGAAACGCTCGACATGGTTGACACAAGAATAGTATGGGTTAGGAGTATAATGGTTAACAGACCATCTGAAACACATGTCCTTAAAAGAAACAGAACAAAAGTACGATGCATTATCTGTGACCAAGTTCACAGGAGGACCCAATACCGACCACACTTGCTCCCCCAAATGCAGCTCAATGATAAAACTTTTAATGTTATGAACTGCCATCAAAACAACAAATTTACTAAAGACATCCAAGATGGTCAAAACATACATTACCCTTGGAGGAACGTATTATGTACCCAAACACATTACAGTGCAAAGTTTCCCAACAGTACGAGACCTGGTCCACAGAATACAGCCCAACACTGAAATTCTGCGCGGATTTCGCTCTAAGGCAAAGGTCGCATCGTCTCACGAATTCTTTTACATCCTTGTCCATATGCGGCCAACAAAAACGACCACCAACCATCCTCGGGGTACTTTCTTGACCCAAGTGACCAACAAACGAAGAAGCATGAAAATAATTTAGCAACTCAGGATGGCAAGACGGGACACCAACAGACGATGAGAAGACCGGCGCCTACCTACACTATACAATAACCCATCCATCACTTGTTAGGGAATGTCATCTGCGGCATGTCGCTTTGCTCAGCTCACCTACACAATAAATCTTATCTTAAAGTGGCATCCCTGATCTCGTAATTACAATAAATGACAACGACGACACTGACTTCAACAAGATATTAGGCCTCTTATGAACAATAACAATCACTTGAGCGGGAAATAAATCTCTTATACAGCCGTACTGTCTGGCTCACGATAAACTTTCAAAACTGTTAAATTATAACTACCTACAGTTACTCCAGACTGTAGCTCTCCCAGCTCATAACAATTAGCAATTTTTCCTCCGTAACACTTTAAAAGGCCCCGTAAACAATAGCATTAACTTACTCATAGTATGGTCCCAAAGTCTGCTTACATTAGCTGTTCTAACCAAAACTAGTTGTCCTTCTTCTAGCTCCTTGACCTTAGAAATTTTGCAGTATTTTTTTTCTCCTTTCTGTGACCAAAATCAATTGCTGTAGTGCTAACTGACGTAACTCTTCTTTTCACGTGCCATCACTATCCAAGGTCACATTTTCATGTGGCGGTGTAGGCAATTTAGAAAATTCAAACACATTTGTCCCTCTTTCGGTCAAAACTTCATTAGGCGTAAACTTCGTAGACTCATGTACGCTTCATGCAACAAATTCCCTTCAAAAATATTAATACTGTTATCATCTTGGGTAGCTGATCTGTTGGTGGGCCCCCTTAACATTTTGGTATTGCAGGTGAACGCTCTCGCTCGGGCCTCTACATCGTCGACCTCTGGTAGTTTAATTGCCCACTAGCGCTATCGTCGTGGCTTTGGCTTTCTCTTCCAATCCATTTTCTGCTAGGCTGTGCGGCTCAAACGAAGGTGAAGTGGGATTTAGCGGGGTTTGATTATAAAAATAGCCCCCTTCTCTCGTACCCTCGTCTACATTCCTGTACGTTGCTGCCTTGTACGTAGCCCCTCCTGCCTTCGGGCTTCCTCTTTGTCTCGTGTTACGATAATTAAATGTTGTGTTAGGCGGGCGGCCTGGATTGCTATACCTTTTATCCCTCTGTTGCTCCGGCCTCGAAACATGGCTGACGTCTCCATAGTCTTGTCTTCCCAGTTTACCGACTTGGTGTTTGAAATTTCGTTCTTCATTCACCCTAACCTAAGACCTCCAAGAGCCTCAATAGCTCTTCTGGCCGTGACCATTCTGGGAGCCATAATTTCTCCGATCCCTATACAATTGATATCCCCCACGTCTTTGCTGGTACGGATAGGGATACTGCCTACGTGTTGCAGTGCTTATATAGCATATACCCTTGGTCTGTCAGGGTATCTTGGGGGCAAACGGGGCTCAAGTTGCGTGGGTCGGCTATGCACTGGCCCTGGGTGTTCTCGTCGCTCGCATGTGTTCCGACTTACGGCCATTTTGTTGATGTAGTTGGCACTCAATATGTTCAAATTCTACCAAGTCGTTGCGGAAAGTAGCAATGTCAGAACAATGTCGGCCTGCCCAGTGTGTCTGATACCTAAATGGTATTCGTCCTTGCTGATTGGTGGGTCAACAAAGTGTCTGGACTTCTCGTGAATGTCTGAAAGGTGGTATTCCAAACTGCGTCCCATATCCAGTGTGAAACGTTATGCGTGTAGCTTTGTGCGTAAATTTCCCTGGATTTTTCTGCTTCAGAAATGCTCTAAAAATTTTCTCTTAAAGTCTGGGCACGACATCACTTTATCACGGGTAAGTTCCCACCAAAAATATGCCGTGGACTTTAGGCACGTGCTTAGGCACCTAATCACATCAGCGTCACTCAAGGCGAACAACCGGGCGGAAACCCAGTCAAATTTCGAAAGAAAGTTGACTGGTTTTTCTCCCGTTCTTCCTTCAAATTTTGGTAATTGCTTAACCCAGAGCAGTAGGCGCAATTGGTAAGCCTAACCCTGAATGGCTGGTGGCATCGTTGCTGCAACTGGTGTTGACGTAATTGCGTGTGACAAAGAGGTTTCATTAAGCTCGGCTGCAGGAGCTACCTGAACTCTCCTTAGGTCGGCTACCATGTCATCAACCTTTGTTTCCAAATCACCCAGGTTACTATTCACATCCACTAAGCGTGCATTGATCTTACTGTACGCTATATGTGACGCTTTTTCAACTCGCGCTAATCAGGTCTCTATAGGACTGTCATAATAATCTAGTTGTGCCGCCATAGTATCACGTACTTGATTTGATACTTTGTCGTTAGTGTGTTACCCTCCAGCTGTTCTACACGATGTTCTAGCTCACAGTTCTGTTATCGTCAAATGTTCCTTTACCAGTTCCAGCTCTGCCCGTTGCGAACGTACCTCACTTCTTACTGCGACTACCTCACCCTGTAATTCTTCAACTTTCCCTTTTAAATTCTCGCTTAGTGACGTCACTTGCCTCTGTAACATTTCACAACTCCCGGAGAACTCTGTCATCAAACTTTGGCCCATTGTTTGAATTTCACCCTTCACCTCTTCGAACTTCGCGGTCTACGGTCTAGTTTTGAAGCCTTAGTCTGCATTTCTTCTCTCAAAGTTTTCATACTTACAGCCATTATACTCATTAGGCTCTCTAGCCTGCTTAGCATAGTTGGTTCTGTGTTCTGAAATAACTCTGGCTCTGTAACTACGTTTACTGTGGTACCTGCCACTAAAGCCTCCTTGTAGAAGCATGCCGTGCTTTCTTCCAGCCCTCCGTATTCCTCGCTGGACAGCTCCTCCCCTACGCTGCAAAGTTCAACTGTCTCATGTTTCCTTTCATAAGTTATACGTAGACTTTACTGGCATCTGCATCAACTGCTTGGTTACGATTCGCGTCTGTTTTGCGTAGCGTCCCTGACTCATTTCCCCACTTTGGGTGCCACTATTTCTATGCCAAATACGCAGCTACCACTTTTCTCTATGCAAGAACACGCAATGCAACTATGTGGTGCAAGTGTGGATTAACTGACGTCAATAGTAACATGGTTGACTCATAGTATTGAAAAATAAAAACAATTGGCTCCTTCAGAAACCAAATCAAGTAGACCACATTGATAATACAAGATAAGTGTAGCGGAATATACGTAAATTTACTCATGTCTCTTAGAAAAGATAAAATTATTAATTTTAACTGTGCCTCGGCTAAATTTAGGATTTGAGCATAAATTCTTTAACTCGGAGATGCCCGTGTGGCGAATTATTTCCAGAGAGCTACACGCTAACAGACTGCATAAAAATTGGAAGATGGCGTCGTCAGTTATGGTCAGGCTCTAACTACGAGACAAATGGCTGGCGAGACTTAGCTTTACTCTTCATGTCGGTGAGCGAAGTTCTGTGCCGTCTGGAAGGTCTCGTAGAACTGCGAGGAGTGGGTTTTCTCCACGTCCTGTTCCCTATATCAGCTCACGGGATGAATGGTGCCGGCGAAATAAAGTTCATTCACGCACCATATGTTCAGATGCGGTAGTACAAATCTGCTGAATATCCTCACAGTATTACTATCGGGCCCTCTTTTTTCACAGCAAACTGCAGTCCCGACACATCTTCGCCTAATCAGAGGCCTGATGCACAAAATATATCTTGCAGCTAATTAAAATTCTAAAACGAGAGCATGCACATTGCGTGACTCTCTCTGCTATAGTCGCCATCTAAAAAGCCTCCATTCATCGCATAATGCATTCAAAACGGAAACATCAGTCTCTTCAGCCAATCAAAATGTTAACCTGCCTCGTTCTTTCAAAACTAGCATTGTCGTGTCTCGAGCCACCTCCAAAGCACTAGCATATCTGCACTCGGTAATCCACTTTCTGAACTAAGACATTAAACTCAGCAAAATAGAATACTCGCAAAATTAAATTACAATGAACACATCTGACGTAATATAAATAGTATAACGGGGCTTGAATTTGGTCATGTGTTACAGTATAACACTGTATTTTTGTTAGAAAATTTATTATAATTTCGATATACTGTTCCATAATAGTTTTTTTATTGGCTGTATATCTTGTGGTATGTCAATGTAATTGCTGTTCCTTGTTTCATAGTTGTGGACATCCTTTTTTTTTTTTTTTTTTTTCAAGTAAACACAATTTCCCACTGACAAATAAAAGTACATAATTCTAAAGCCCAGTCAGTACACACTGGCATCTTTCTTGTACAAGAAGGTGAACACTTTCTTGTTCACCTTGACTTGTAAGAAACTTGCATTGAGTGAACGGCCGCCGAGCATACTAGTGACTAGTATGCAAGGACTTTGTATACTAGCTAGTGCAGGATAGGGACGGTACTATTTTTCACTATCTTTCTTGTACTAGTCGAGTATAAACAAACAATTTTTATGCCCATGCGAATGATTCTGAACAAAATAGCTTACAAATACGAAGCATTTTGAAATAAATAGTGTATTATCAGAACAAAAAAATGCTATTAAAAGAATATTTGCTGACAGTGCAACACATCATTTTACATCTGGACATAATCAACTAGAGACAATGTAACATTGCAGGCCTAAGTGTTATCGGCCTGTATAAAGGATATTTTTATGTAATTTTTTTTTATTAATATTAAATTCCAAAGGTGACAGTGTATTGGGGGAAGGAATCGCATATAATGTTTCGATATAAGAAATTTAAATTTCAGTTAGGGAATTATAAATTTAATTATAGCCACATGGCTGAAGGGCGATGGCAGCATAGCTGTGTTTGAACAATAGTACCCAATCTATACCATATTTGGTCAAGGGATAGAGGCGTCAAATTCTTTCTCATGTTTATTTCTTTTTTGGCCTCTGCCGTATTAGGAAGCGTTTTGGAGCCTGGTAAACCATTGGCTGACACTGGAGTTGAATGGTAGTGTTGGTGAGTGGTGGAGGGGCCTGTAAGACAGACTTGTGCGCCTTATTAGGCAGC
>PNEQ01109805.1:0-43626 GCA_003012365.1 Medauroidea extradentata
GCACCCGATATCTGACGCAATTTCAATAAGTGCATCATTGCGCTTATATTTATTTCTGTACAGTTTCTCACAGGGGTTCCACAGTAGAGGGTAGCGTTCATACGCTTCAATTAATCTAATGGTATTATCAACTGTCCACTCGTATTTATCGTCATTCTCGATACCTATCGATTCACTCATGTTTCACAACAACAAACGTGCAATACAACCACAACACAAACCTCACAAGTTACAAACCCCGCGAAAAACGTACAAGAACGACGAAAACTGTACCACTACACGTGCAAAAGCCTCGAGTTCGACTGAAAGATTCGGTCTCTGAGCGAACACTGACAGCCAACATTTTGTTCCCGCCGTTTCCCCCACCACGCCGGTCAGAATGTTCGAGGAGGCGTCTCCACCAAACCAACACGGAACAATGTTCGGCGAACATCGCGTTTTGACAGCGAACACTGTTCGCCGAGCATGTTCGGCTGGTGGAGACGCGGCTTAAGGGTTACTCAAATTTGTCAACTTAAAAAAATGGGGAGGGGGGTGTTTGGTGCAGTGGTGAGGCGAAAAACATGCTATTTTACAAAAATTAGTAATAATAAGAAATTGGATGGCCATTCACATCCAACCAAGGCAATCAATGTTCGCGCCCCGGCCCGTTCGGAAATCTTGTTTATTGCATGTGGAGATCGTGCCGAATAGTGTCGTTGGTCGGTGGTTTTCTCGGGGATCTCCCGTTTCCTCTGCCTCTCTCATTCCAGCGCCTCATTGTGGGATCTTATCTCGTGTGATCCTCCGGAGCGTGCAGAAGCCTACGAGCACCCTGTCGTAAGTTTGTTCGAGGTAGATAATATCATTATTTTATCTTTCGTCCTCTATAAATGCGAACACATTAAAAATTCAGAAATGCCTAGCTAAATAATTAAACAATTAAACAAACGCGAGTTTTATATATTAAAGAAAACTGCCCACTCCGCGAATAAGATAAGTTGGTGTTCAATTATTTTTCCTCATTCTTTCTATTGCGATATTTCAGTTTATACTTAAACGGGCTGCACATGAATCAGTTCTCTCTCTCCTCTCTCTGTCACACACTGTTACGTAAATGACTAATTGATTGAGTTGTTTGGATCGAGCTACATAAATTGTGGTCCAATTACTAACACGCAGGGCTTGATTACCGGCTAAATATAGAATAAAAACATATTTTGATCACTCGAGCGTGATAATTGGGCATAAACACTGAGACTGGTTAGGTAACTCAACGATTATATGCGCCCGTGAAGTGATAATCGTGTCTGATTGCTGCATTTTGTATTCTATAGGTTAGCGAATATTCCTGTAGCCAAGTGGTTCTTGATTCAGCCTTGAAAGTTTGTGTCTTTTTTAGAAGTTAAAGTTCATACAAAATGCTTTCCTTCTCTTTGATTTACGTAATCTTTACATATGAAAGGAAAGGCTGAATGCCTGACTTATATATCAACACACAGGCAAACAGCTTGACGTAACAACCTGAAATTTTTAGATTGTTTTTCTTTCAGGGCGTAGGTAAGTACTAAGAACTTTTTTTTTTTTTTTTTTTTTTAAAAAATTCGACCCCTAAGGAGGCGGGAAATGTTAATTTTTTTAATTGATCGTCAATGTTGTCAGAACCCGTCATGCTATCAAGGTTTTTTTTTATTTTTAATTTCATAGGGACACTTGAAACAAATGCATAAATGGTTATTTCAGGACTTTTAAAAATTCTTCTCCTAAAGGGGTCTGAAGACGTGCCATGTTCTCGGTAAATTCTATATATGTATCGAACACTTCTTCTGATATTCACTTTGAAATGAATACTTCGTTAACACCCAAAGATAATTTCAGGATTTTTCGAAATTCGCTTCCTAAGAGGTTAAAAGGTGAGAAACGTGTTTTTAATGATATATCCAAATAACTTGATTCCGACGATCTATCATCGTGATATTCTCTTAAATTTGGTACTTATATATTATCTATAATGTGAGTTTTCAATTTCCCAGAATACACATGGAGTCACATAATTTATATACTGAGTTTTCAGTAAAACCAGAATACCTATAAAGTTATCTAAGTTATCTAAATACCCCATTGCTTCAGGACGAAGTTTATGTAAATATCCTAAGATCTTTGAAAAGATATTTCCTAATTTGACCCAAAAGTAGTAAAAAAAAATGTGAAATTGGTTTTCAATTACTCACTGGGTGATAAAAGGTAGTACTTAAGTAATTCCAACTTAAGAAAATTAATAGAACTATACCCTACGCCTTTCCTATCTCTAAAGTAAAAAACGATAATAACTGTACGGAAGACTATTGGAAAACCTTAGTAATGTCAGATTATGGGATCTTTATCGTTAAAGGAAACCATACTGACATTTACGAAAAGGTAGCCTTGTTGACACATACTACATCCACAATGCGAGACAGTACAGTATCTGAGTACTTAAACTCTTAATAGCTGTCGGGTGCAATTTTACATGATAATGTACAGAAACGGCCAAATTAAGTTAAGCTTACTTTTCGGTAAGGAAGACCAAATCCAGGATGCTAAACTGCAATCTACTATGATTACCAGTAGTCATTTACCTTGGCGACCCTGTGAAACATGTGTTGCAGCGTAATGACTAACATAATAATGCATTACACAAAAAATGATTATTTAATAGTGGGATCCAACTATATTACTTACTTACACACATTTTAAGAAAATAAGAGAATTATAAAATACTCTTTAAGTTAATACGGCGTTTGATTGCATCGCAAAACTTATACAGTATACAGGATATTAAAGGCTTCTTAAAATAGATCCTGGCAGAATGTAAAAAGTAATAAAACAAGCAATTTTAATTCATATTTTACTGTAATTGTGTATGTATTTGGAGTTTTGTTTGTATTTATTTTTTGTTTTGTTGTATGCTGTATTTGTAGTAAAATAAGACACGTTATATCCGAGAGCCAGTAGACTCAACGAAGGATCTTTGGAACAAAAAAAAAAAAAGGTATCTGAGAGCCATTCTGGATTATGGGTTTCATTAGACATATAAAATATTTGGCACGGATTGCAGTGGTAGGATTTCAAACGTTAAAAGTCTATAGGAAAAATAAGTTAAGATTTCAACCTCTAAGCAATTCAAAAGTAGTCTTTAGAACGCTACATTCTTACGATGCCTTAATTTGGTATCAGCTAGCAGAATTAGTATGGTACAAGAAAAACTCATCAGTGCTTAAAAAAGCGCACTTAAGACATATTAAACAGTACAATATTTGGCATGCAGGGTTCTGTTGGACGTATTGTAAGCAAGCCTTATTACAAAAAGATAGAAATTTACGCTCAGTATTTGTACGACTGCAAATTATCGAAAGGAACGGTACGAACTACACAGGCGTGGTAAGGGAACGGGGAAACCTCTTACAAAACAGAACAGAGTTCGAGATTATCTCAAATGTAGCAGGAAGTTTATCAATATGTAAGATTACAGTAGGCCTACCTAGCTTTATACAGGCAACGGTAACTTCAAGACCATGTTGTATGGTGCCGGCTAGTGCAGTCTCCATTATGTGATGTGTATGGATAATGTTTTGAACCTCGCTAAGCAACACAAGACCTAGTTCAGTGCTTCTAAGTTAGACGACTGATCACTACAATACTTGGAGAGAGAGAAATATTCCGATGAATCATAAGGCGATATTCGGATAGGTTCCAAAAAGTGGATGTCGTAGTATTACCAGTTGTGGAGGAAATAAAAACCAACAGAATACTGAATAAATTAATAAAAGAGAAATAGAAGAAATGGATAAGAAGAGTAAAAGAGATGAGCACTGAGTTATTGTCCAGAGTACGGAAGGACTGTGGGCAGATGTAGGAAATGTTGTCCTTCTAGGCATAAAGTATGGCATTTATGTTAAATTATTCAGGGACTACCATAGTTAATTTTTGGGCTATTTAGCAACACATTATACACAAACTGAACCGTTTATGTAAACATACGACACTACGAGTAAATGTTGCCGCGTTGCAGAAAATATCCACAGAAAAAAAATCTGTATTTATTAGCTGTTATCATCAAACATATAAACATTGTTAAAGGAAGTAATAAGTTCGTATCCAGGAAGAATACATCAAAACAAAAACAAAAAATTGAACGATAACAACGCACATTAACTAACTAAACTGAATATGAAAAAAACGACTCAAACACCAAAGAAAAACAATAAACCACAAAATAAGGGGGCGTGGTACATAATTCAACGCTAAAAGCATTAATCGATACTGTAGGATTCTTGAAGCCAATTTGCGAAAATTAAACAATAGCAATCCTAGATAATAGTTTTAGCCAATGTTTTAAACAAAATTGTTTCCAGTGTTACCAACTCCTGATGCACAATTTCTGACGCCGGAACCTCGTGCATTTAACTGCGGCGCAAGAGATCACGCGTAACGAGTGTTTAATCCTAGATAAATATTTACTCATATAGTTGGCAAATACCATCATCTAGGATTGTCATTGAGTATTTTATTCATTTTGGCTTCGAAGAAAGCGTAAAAGTCAATAGATATTTTCAGCGTTTATTTATCTACCACGCTCTTATAAGGTATGGAAAAATGGCGACAAAAATGTACGAAGACAACAGTGACAACACAAATGACAAGAGGCTCAAAAGGACGTGAACACAGACGACACAGCAAAGATAACACAAGCGTTTTACTGTGGGTTTTTTCTGCAACACAGCAATATTCGGTCATAATGGCGTATTTAAAAATATGGTACCGTTTTTAATATTAACAATTTGCAGGAATAGTTCATAGATTACACATAATACAGGTTATTCAAAAATGCAATGTCCAAATTGATAGGAAAGTTAAAGGAGACAAATACAAATAAGTCTGGCCAGATAACCATGTGTAGGAAACAAATAGTTTAGGAGTAATAGGTATTCAGGTTTATCGGGTGTGATTCAGGAGACGACAACAGTATCTGTTTACGGTACTTTATTTATTGAGCAATGTCACAATAAATGTTCAAAATTAGTAGCATTAACCTGAGCGCAGAATTGGTATCGACGTAGCAGGGTGTCCTGTGTTCGCTGTAATATACGTGGGTTGGACCACTTGCAACGAACACGGGACTCCTTGCTACGTCGATACCGCCTCTGCGCCAGAGTTAATGGTACTCATTTTGAAAATTTACTGTACCGTTAATCAAAAAATAAAGTACTGTAAACCATTACCATTGGTGTCTTCTCAATCACATCCGATACCCCTGAATACTCATTATTCCTTAACTATTTGTTACCGACACATGGTTATCTGGCGAAATATGCTTGTATTTGTCTCCATCTTTCCTATTACTTTGGGCATTGAATTTTCGAACATCCTGTATACAGTTTTATCCTGTTCGACATAGATTCAGTAAATTTGATAGTTCTGAAAGTCTGTCCTTTTTTTTTGTTGCACATGTTGGATGTATGCCTACGGCAGTCGACATTGTTTGTTTCAAAATGAACCTGAGTTATGCACATATCACAGTGTATACAGTAAATTTAGGCTTGTATTGTGACTGACACTGCATAATGTTAACGCCGAGTGCTCAAAGAATTGTAACACTGTATCTAATGTCCGCGCGCCAGCTCTGGGTACCTGGAGTGAATATATTTTTGGTTCATAAATACAGGATGTTATACAAAGGTACGGCCAAACTTTCAGGAAACATTGCACACACACAAAGAAAGAAAATATGTGATATGGACACATGTCCGGAAACGCTTAGTTACCATGGTAGAGATTAATTCCTTACATCTCGTTAAATGTCATCGTAAAAATGATTTCGTACAGACATTGTTCCAACTACCCTATGAATTGGTTCTTTACAATGTACTTTACTTCCTAGGTTCACCGCCCGTATCGTGGAAGTCTGTGATACAATACGCCATACTCCAGGGATACATCAGCGCATCAGGGATTCCATACGGCGGAGGGTAGATGCATGTATCCTCGCTCACGGAAGTCATTTTGAACATTTCATTTAAGAACGTGTGTTACGTAATGCTGGTACTGTCTGTTTCTATGTGCTCCCAGTCCATCATTTCATGTGAGTTGTAGAGACGCAATGCAGTCACGATTACCTTCCGTCACGTCGCCCACCTGGTGGTGATCCTAGGAAGTAACGTACATTCTAACGAAACATTCAATTTTGTGATTGGAACAGTGTCTGTACGAAATGTTTTTTACGATGACATTTAACGAGATGTAAGGAATTGAGCTCTACCATGGTAAATAAGCGTTTCCGGACATATGTCCATACCACATATTTTCTTTCTTTGTGTGTGTGGAATGTTTCCTGAAAATTTGGCCGTACCTATTTGTAACATCCTGTTTATAAATATCATAACGAGGCCGGTAGCATTCGATGCACACACCAAAAGTTATGACGTGTTTGCTACTGTGTTACTGTAGCGTACATGACATTAGGACGAAATGTGCACACACGCCAGGGACTCGGAGCTGGCACGTGGACAGTAACTTAATACGAATTGCAAGCAGTCCATTTCGAAACATTTCGCGAAAACTCAGTGGTTCAATAGGTCGGCAAATCGTGCTGGCAAGATTCTAGGAATGGCTGGCGTGACGCGGGTTCCAGGAAACCACAGCGTCATTTCAGACAGCAGCTGTCCAGGCGACGTGCGTACAGACTCGGGCTACAGTGCAGAGACGTGACGTCCTCCTCGTATTACTTTCTACATGCGGTTATATTAAGGTAGAAAAGGAGTTGCGAATAGTGTGAATCAAATCCAGGAGATGGCAGCACGTTCAACTGCTGAAAGCCGCACTTCCCCTAAATGTATGCAACTGTAGACACGCAAAGGGGATGACAGGAGGATGAGAACGGTCCCCGACGAGCAAGTTGCTGATGACATGTCACTCAAGATTATCTTTACTAGATCTTGACTACTTTGGATTATATTTACTAGATCTTGACTGGCCGGGAAGAATATCTGTGGTGGAGTTCCACACTACAGAACCATACTCTGCCACTCCAGGTACCTGCTCCTTGGTGAACCCACACAAACCAGCAATTTAGTGTAGTATTCCTTGCCAGTATGCCAGGTTTCACTGACAACAATTTGAGAATATTTTATGTTCGTGGGGTAATATTGTTTTCTTCGCTTTATTTGCCTAAGGACTGTCGTATTTACCATGACAAATTAACATTTAACTATTTTCGCAATCACATTCGAAAAAACAGGAGTATTATGGTTTGATACTTAGGCTTTTGAAGATTGAAGTTTTATGTAAAAATGGGTAATTGATTAAAAAAAATTATTCATTTATAATTGATTTTAATTTTTGTGCACTCGTTGTTCCTATTCCTTGCTTAGCAAGGTTCTAATATTTGGTTTAGGTGTATTTAATGTTGTAACGAAAATTTTCTGTAAACACTTCAAGCATGGATACTACATAAAAAAGTTCATTTATTCCCTGATAATTGTTGTAATATAAAACATATTTCAATTCCATCATTAAATAGATAACTGAAGAAATTCATTAAACATTACATACACCATAGGTGCGTTCAGATCGCGGAAAATATTATTTAAATAAACGCAGGTTCATACGTACGCAACAGATCTTCACTTTATATTATAATTTCTACATACCGTAACGCAATAAATTTTAATGTTTTTCCATAGGAAAATCTTATGTTTTCAGCTTATAAAAAGACAGGTAAACTAAATTCTAAGTTGAATGCATGGTAAGTTGACGTAGTTATGTACTCGAGCGAGGTAATTTTAACAGGTTTGAATTCCACTCATTACAAATATATGTATATTATTTTTTTCCTTGAGAATATTATTTTTAAAACTACAACCCTCCTTTGTTGTATCCTAAATCGTTATCAAAAACACACGTAAAATGAAAAATGGAATACATTGAAGATAAGATATTTGGGAAGAGTTTTGAAGGAATTAATTTTACTGCCAGAATAAGTATTTATATTATATTTTTTATTACTACATGATGGAGTTGAAAAATATAGTAAAAATTCACTGTCGCTGCATGAAAATACAATCATTACAAAGTGCGCTGCGTAATATAAACGCAGCATAAATATTGCATTGTTTCACACTTGCGAAATGACAAGCACGCTTTATTTTTGTTTCGCTACATGCTTCGGACATCTGTTTAAGTTTATAAACATTTGATACTCAGTTAAACACAAGTTATTGCTGTCCGGTCGTAGAGAAATTACTACCTACTGTCACAGATATTATAGTTTGACTGCCCAGTTGGGGCCGCGACGGTTAAGCAGCAAGAGCACTTACCTCACATCGAGGATATCTGGGTTTGATTCCTGGCGGTGTCACTTTGAATTTTCAATCAGTTCACTAGTTATTAATGTATCAATAGATCAAATTCTTTAGTATTTTTAATATTAAAACGGTATGCTATCAATATAATTTAGGTGAGTCTGAAACATTATACGTTTTATCTGTTCATAATCGATCCGGATTTGCAAACGTTTATCAAATTGTAAATCATGGTTCACTTTGAAACAAAGTTTCAGTTGAGACAGAAATATATATGTTACATGTTATCACCTTCCCAAAATTAGTCCAGTTAGCTGGAATTGCTACTGAGTTATTTTCTAGAATGAATGCAAAAAAAATTAATCAAGGTAGGCCTATATTATTTTGGTAAAATGTGAATGAGCGATTGCTAATATATAAATAATAGTGGATACATTTATGTTGTTTAATATTTTGGATTTATAGTCCTATTTAATCGAGAGAAGCCGTTTCCCAAAATGCCTGCTACTTTTATGTTACGTATTTTTAATTTGCTAATGTGCTAAGTTAGTTGAAATCAGATTAATGGATGATATGATGTTCTTTATATTCCTAAGAAAAACTGGTGAGGTTACCATTTAATTTAGAGTCCGTGCATTATCAGGATGAGTTAAAATAGCTGCTCGGCCGTGGTGTCACCCTCGTGTAATTTAGAAAACAGTATAGCAGTCTGTATATACATCGCATTAGCAGTACAAACATTTTTATATGAGTGGAGCGAAAAACAAATAAATTTTTATACGCCGAAATTGGTTATTCATACCTGACGATGTGAAAACAATGGTATCAGAAATTAATAGTTTATGCTTAAGAATATTATTATGATTTCTTAAAATACAATAATTAATAGTTGGCCAAGTACCTCTAATATGTATGCAATCTGTTTATCGATCGTAGAATCGCATTTCTATACTCAACCAATGAAAGTGTTACGAGTGCAGGCCGTGTACATGTAGGTTGGAGAACAGTATAACATTTACAAAAATGACGAAAATGAAAACCAGACTCACTTTGTGTGTGTTTTTCCTTGACTGGTTTACAAACTATGATTTTCCTGTCTTAATAGGTCCTTTAAAGATCACCGTAATAAACACAAGCCCATATGAATAGTTAACTGAGGTCTTGATGCCCTGCGGATGCAGATTTTATGTTTGTATTTGGACACACAAGATGTAAAAATGCACACAGACACGGTGATGTGACAGCCATTGCCAGTTAAAAATTTCTTCAAATTCACCTGAAGAAGTTTGGAAAATATTACACGTTTGTAATTGCAGATATACAAATTTAAATATATATTAATACTTTATAAACATATTGCAATATTTATTGCAATCCGAGTAGCAATATAAAACTGTGTGTCGAGTTACACATGCATTGTTTATATTACTGTACGCCCCGAGAGCTGGTGGGTTTACAATGAAAAAGCATTGTTTATTCTGTGATGTCGTGGATAGCAATTGCCAGTAAGGTTCTCTATAAGTATTACATGCTCATAGTAAATAGCAGGCTACACACATAACCTCGGAGAGTAAGAAATCGACAATAACATGGATTACAGTAATAAGGAAAGAACTAGAAAAAAATCAAGGAATCGGAAATATCAGGTAGAAACATTTTCAAGAATAAAATACTGAATTCACAAGGCTTTCAAGGCCCGAGATAATAAGAAATCGGGAACAGCATGGACAGAAAATTTAAAAGACAACATAGGAGAAGGTGACGGAGTACTGGAACAAGTTAAAACATAAATTAGAAATTAAAAACTTCCCACTTAAATGTAGCTTAGAATCCGTCACCAATTTATCCTCAATACTCTTTCCTGCTCCGTCAGACCCTGATCATTATCTATCTATAACCTACGCATCGAGAACATTCCAATGAGCTCAAACACAATACCTCTGCTGTACGTTGGTGAAGAGTTTGGTTTCCTGCAGATTCAAGGTGATGCTACAGCATCAGATCAAGGCGACCATGCTATTGTGATATCACTGAAGTCACAGGATAATAAATTTCGAATCGATCAGACCAGTAGAAGTTGTTCAAATACTTTCAAAGACTAGAAAAAAGCTGACGATCTTCAAACGGCTGAACAGATTTTCTTGAATGAATCATAGCTAGGAACACTCGTTCAAGTCACCTTTCAAACAAAAAACTAAATGAAAATCTGTTCATACGTTTAGGAGCTACGATGACATAGACAAACACAAAAAGACACAAGTTAAAAATATAAAACCCCTCTTCTTGAGTCGGGGGTTAAACATAAGAAGAAACAACAAAGAAAGAAGAGGAATTGAAGTTGTTACGAGATCCCAGTTGGTCAATACGAATATTTAAAAAAAAAAAACTCGATTTTGACAGTTGTGGAGGATGATTCGCTCGTGTATACTTGACCAATGCACAAAAGTTTCGAAACAAGTCATCGTTATTCTATGACCACATAACCGGAACAAATTTATTTCGCGATTGTCATACTTTCTTTTTGGATTGTTTGTACGTTGTTTATATAGCTCTCTTTTGAACGGTTACGGACATAACAGTGGTAACCGATACGCACAATTTTTATGTGCATTATTCAGCAAAGTGGTGCAACGGCAACACGTTGGATTCGCATACGAGAGGACACGAGTTTGATCCCCGGCTCCAGCCAACCTGATTTCGGTTTTTAACAGTTTCCTGAAATCTCTCCAGACAAATTCTGAGATGATTTCTTAATATAGGCCATGGCCAATTACTCTCTCACCATCTGTCAATGTACCAAGTTGTGTGTCACCGTTTCTAATGACCTCGTTGTCGACGAGATGTAAAGCCAACTTACCTTTACCGTGCATTGGTATTCCTTTTAGACATCTCTTGACTTAAAATAACCTTCCCGTTAATTTTAGAATTTCGAAAAAATAAATAACAATAGAAAATGACGTTCCTTAACATTTATTGTAACGTGCAACATTTCAGCTTTATGTATTTGGATTTTTCCCCTCATTGAAATTTTAAATTCGAAAGTTCCTGAAGTGAGTTTTAATACATTATCATAAATATGAGCGTAAAAAAACTACGATATATTACCAGGTTTGAAACATATGGGTTTTCGAAACAAAACACTTTAGATCCTTTCACATCCTCTAACTTTGAATTTTAAATCTGGCCAGTTTAATTTAGCATTTCTTCTGGTATATTAGTTTTAGAATGAAGTCGGAGTAACATAGTCCCAACGCCCAACTCATGACGCATCTTGCTGTGGCAAACAGCCAATTCAATTACGCTGTTTACATTGTGATGACGTTAAACGAGTCTGGCGTGTAACTGACTGCTGGGCTGTCGGCATCGTATCGTAGAGTCGTGTTTTTTTTTTTATTCCTGCTTCTATTTCTGTTTTTGATTTGAGATGGCTCATAGCAGCTTTGGTTTTCAGAGCCGGTTAAGGGTAATGAGGTAGATGTGTAGTATTAGCTCGAATTAAGAATAGGGGAGGAAGGGAAACAGAAGATCTCCGAGAAACGCCCGAATGCTGCATTTTTAGGAACGATTCCCACATGGGAAAATATAGGTGACCATTCAAGGAACCGAATGGCGAACCAAAGGCGATTCACTCTAGCAACTTGAACACTGCGGTCTCTTGCATCAGTTATTAAATTATATACCCAATCAAGTACATTCCTGAGAGAGAGAGACAGCAAACTTTTTGAGATGTGATTGTTGGTGTGAGTACAGTATGAGTGACTTAAGCCCCAAGAGAGTAAACGAGTACCGTTAATCCAAACATGTTGGCGTGTGTTCGGAGAGGGAGATGTACCTACATGCCTGCTATTGTCATCTGGTTCTCGTGTGTTCCTACCCTAACCCGTTTCTGACATTGCATTGCTGCTCCAAATCCACCTCGCTTTACACTCCAATGTTCAAATATCTCACTTTATCTTATGATCTCGTATTTCATTCACCAAAAAATATATTTTGCAATGAAATTTTATATAGCTGAATCTTCAGCGTAACACGCAGTGCCTTACATTTGAAAATGATAAAATATGTTTATTTAAACTAGGAGACGTGTCACTTTTCTTTTGAATTTACGATTATTCAGTTGCACTTGGCTGTCTAACAATTAAATCAACCTAAATGTTCTGTTATGTAGTTATGATGAAAGTAAATTATTCACATGATGCTTCTGCCACTGGCGATCGTCTGGGTCGGGTTATGAGTGGCAAGTCACAGAACTGGCGTGCAGTCTTCTCGCCGACAACTCGCCCCTATGAGACATTCAGTGCTGGCCCTGTCATTGTATGACGTAGTATTTAATATAAAAGTGTACTGAACCCTTTAAAAAATTCTGAAAAATTCTGCAAGAAGATTTTCATACTTAAATAAGGCCGCAAAAACACCTATTTTTGGCAGTTATTTGTTTTGATGATTAGCGGTGAACCTGAAATAGGTATATCGAAATGTAACGTTTTTAAAAGATATTCCTTAGCAGAAACCAACTATGCGCGTTGAGCAGTTTTGAATAATCTCGTAACGGCCTAAGCTTTGCAACCAGTCCTTTCAGTTTCAGCTTGGACTCTACAAACTGTCAGCCTGTTATCAACACCGAGCCGACAGGAATAGTGGATTGCTTCTGTCAGAAAAAAGACGTATGCCGAGCCTTGAGAGATGATATGATGGAGGAGCGACGGAAGGTGAAGTGCGGAGACCACGAGAAAACCCACCGGTCCACCAGTTTGTAGGATTTACAATTACTACAGTCACCATCGCTACTCTAACGAACGTCTTCTGTTTCAGGTGCCAGCTGGAGTTAAGGAAGTGTGCACTTAGCGTGCACACACTTCACCAGAACACTTGAGGTATTTAACGGTGTCTATGCTGGTTTTCTGTCCCACTCTTCAGTAGAGAGAACTAGTGACTATTGGAGGTAAGCATGGCCTCAATTGCGGCCATGTTTGTCCAGTCCCAGTAGAGTCGTGATGTGAGTGAGAGATTTTGGCAGCGCTTAACATCGAGGTCTTTAGCGCTGGTGAGGGGTGACATGATGTGAGTATGAGGCAGTGCTGGAATGAAAGGATGGGGGAAACGGAAGATCCCCGAGAAAACCCGCCGACCAGCGGCATCGTCCGGCACGATTCCCGCACGCGAAAATCCGGGGACCGACCCCGCCGGGAATCGAACCCGGATCGCCTTGGTGGGAAGCGAGAGGTCTGACCACTCGGCCACCGCGGCTCCTAGAGCCGTGATTCACATGTCCTTGTTCTGCATGTTTCCTGCATGTCTAAGCGTATCGGGTACAGCCCTGAGACGCACCTTATTAGCGGCTAAGGTAGTTAGAAAAATTGACAAGGTCTACATTTCTCACGTGCAATAAATCTGAATCGACCCCGCCAGAATGTGAAACCGGATAGCCGTAGTAGTAGGCGAGTGATCTGACCACTACACCCTCGCGACCTTCCTCTACTTCCTCCCTCTATAACTAGACTACAGTCTCGAACTGTCGCAGCCGGCTGCGATATATCTCTATAGATCGACCCTGAGCCTCACATTCCTAGACAATCGCAACCGGCCCGCGAGACAGGTGTCGCTATATATCGGACTCGAGTCTACATTCCTGGACTATTATATTTAGCCGTGTTATAAGTCCATATCGACCCTGATTTGAACCATCGCTGCTAGCCACACGTTGTATCGATATCTCGACTCCTGGTATACATTCAAAAGTGAGCGGAAAATATAAAGAACACTTTGTGTCTGAACTTAATATTAACGAAGAAATAAGCCTTTTAAATTAGGTTTTTAGAACGGTAGTTTCCGAAACATCGGGAACTAAATAACATGCTTTTAATTTTTGGGCTCTTCTAATCCATAGCAAATTGTAAGAAATATATTACGCCCTTATTAAGATAAGAGGGGTTGTCACTTTCTTCGTGCATACAATTTTTTGTAGTGTCAGGAAATCCAAACATTTGACGCAGGATTATTGGGCTATGTGACTTACATAACAAAAATTATCCCCTTGTTGCAACTGTCAATGATCTGTAGTTTTAGTTGATTCGTCACAGCAATACAGAGCCTAGTGCATAGGCAATACAGCATACGTGCGTGTTTTGATCTCCTCAACTTACAAGTGGTGGGACCATCTACTGTAAACATCATGTACCATACGTTAATCAACTCTAAATACCAAAACCAATAGTCTTTATCGCTGCAGACGAAGTTAGTGTTTGTTCTGAACTTAGTGGGTCTCAAATACATTTTAGGATTAGGTATCTGTATTTGCAATATCATAAATAAATTGTTTGAAATCATTTTCCTAACGTTGTTGCACACACAAAATATAGTGCAGACGGAGTTATGTAACATAAAGAAGATAGATTCTATTAATGTTTAGTTTAAAATATTCATAACATACGCAAGAAAAATGGAAAATGACACCGAGGTCACATTAACAGGCGTGGTATAAGTAAAAAGTTTCTCATTTCAGGATATAATGTACTAACAAAGATACTAAAGGGGGACGCAAATGTGTCAACACATACAGACGTAAATCCAGGTTTTCCTAGGACCACTGCGCCGCGCAGAACTACACAGGAATCGTTGCGTCGGCACGACGCAAAATTTAAACACGTCGCATATTTGTGTTTTCTCGCAAATGAAGAAGTGCAAGAGCATTAACTATTCAGTCTGTGCTGTCTGTATAGAGGAAGAGTTATTACAGGTCGTTCGCCATAAAATGAGCACTTCGAACACCACCTTGTCTAGAAAAATTATTTAAAAATATAGATTATTGCTTACTTCAAACGTTAACTTTCGGGTGCCATACAATCTACAGAATTTTATTAATACTGAGGTTGCTTTGTTTACGTTACAAAGCGACAGTCGAATACATATTAAATAGTAACTATGGTTTAAAAGTAGGCTACTCACTTCATACTAAACCACATGTAGCTGTACCTCATTAATATGAATCGCTTGGAAAATAAATGAAGGTGCTGGATTTACTGATGGCTTAACTTATAATTACTTGTTGCACGCTTATGTCATGCACAGAAAAACAATCAGCAACGTGTACTTTAAACTGATAGGACGAGATTGCGCTGAACACATTGACTAACTAACTCTTAGCTGACGACAGAGAGGTTCAAACAGTTTAAGATTTACTCGTGAGCAGTTAGCATCGTTTTTTAACTATGTGGAAGAGGACGCGAGATCAGTAGCTTACAACCGAGTCAAGTCACCAATAATAACACCTGCTCAAAAACTTGCTGTTATTCTGAGGTGTGTTGGGTAAAATTAAATAAAATTACTTTGTGTGAAAGCGGTTCTGTTGAAGTAACTACGAACACCTCTCAATCGTATAAAAAGGCGTTTTACAAAACTGTAACGCGTAAAAATGTATGCTTCACACAACTGGCAATTAAGTTCGACACATATTAGTGAATTAAAAAAAAAAACGTATGGACCCTTATGTATTACTAATTCTCTTGTTACTGATTATTGGAAGGGGCATTTATAGAAAAAGTGAGTGCTTGAGTTTAAGGATGTCGCTGTTTTGAGAAACTACACAAAGTGGTTTTAGGAACGTAAGCAGCTGACCAGTGATGACGACGAGTTATGGGAGAACGAATGACTTTCATTACCATTTATAGTTCGTGAACCAGAACAACACTGAAACGCAGTTGGTGTAACAATTGCATCTCTGTCACTGTTCGGAAGACACCTATCTTGGTACGCGTAATAACATACGGCTGAAATTTTTTTCATGGTCATGCCCATGCTTTCGAAGAACGAGCCATTTCATCATTTTGCTGCGGTGGCTCCGACAGTATTTCCAATGAGTTTTCAAAGTGTATTCGGTTTTATTTCTTCTCGTTTAAACACCTGAAAAGGGAATATGTCTTTCCTTCCACAGTTGGATGGATGTTGCCATGTGGCAAAATGAGTAGGCTCTGATGTTTGTTGAGATTGGGAGAAAATTTGTTCACAGCAATACATTTTTTTCTGGACACTTATCATCAACATTACTGTCGAGGTAATTGTTGGGTACCATCAACACAAGATCATTTTCCATAATTTCAGGATCTAGTATGGCGTTGAAAAATAATTAATTTCGTCTTCCACACATTCTAACAATCGTAGCCTGCCCCAGTAGCTAGCTCTCTTCTTATTTTGCAGCAGACTTTGTGGTACCTATTTATTCATTATTCTGTCTTTTTTAGTGGTCGCGGATACTCTTCCGTCGGTTTTTGCACTCATATCATAAAACAAATAAGTAATAAAATAAATATATGTATATAAATTCAACATTAATTTTAAGACTCATAATATAACGTTTATAAATTAAAAATATATAATACAACATTTACACATTAATAAAATTTAAATTTAGTATTTAATATTAATTTGCGAAATCCATTAGACAAAAAATTAAATGTACAACATATTTTTTCTGAATAACTATACAGCAAATAACCTTATCGGAACATTGTTAGCGGAATAAATAAATAAATAAACTATTCAATGTGATTATTAATATGTCTTTCTTATGTCCTTATAATTCCTTCAGTTGCTATGATTGTGTTAAAATGTATGATATTAAAAGAAATCAATTTGGATTCAGGTGTATTGCCACAACAAGAGAATCGTACTGGTCGTTTGCGTTAGCTTACTACACATCTCCATCTGCTATAAGCACGTTTGTACCACATGTTCTGAAAACTCTTGGAAAAAGCTTGCATTGGTTTTTCTACCACCTCCTGAACAAATTGAAGGGGAAATCGCTAAGGAATTTTCAACTTGTTGGAATTGTTTAACTGTATTACAGCCATGGATGATAAACACGTGAGAATGGTAGCAACCTCAAATACAGAAAGTTTGTCGTGGGTTATAAGGAAAATATGGCTATGCTGAAATATTTAAAACGTCAAAAATCGTCCGTTTGGTACAAAATTAAAAGACATTTGCTTACCCAAAACAATTTCCTGGCTGAAGTATGTTACTACCACAAGCGATAGTAGGTGAGGAAGCATTTACGCTGAGCGAACACGCGTCATGAAATCCTACTGCGAAAACCGAGTGTTGGAAGATATGAAGAAAATAACATTCAATTACTATATGAGTAGAGCGAAGAGAGAAAAAGAGAAAAGCTTTTGAAATTATGTGTGCCACATTCAGAATTTTTTCACTCCCATAAATTCAAGATCTGAAATCGCGAATTTGGTAACTTTCGCGTGCTGTTGTTTCACAATTTTTGTATTGAGCACATTTTGTTTGGTAACCTCAATTGTATCGATTGTTCGTAAATCAGTGATAAGTTTCCAACTGAAAATATGACTGACTCCTCTAGCAGGTAGAGGCGGTTTTGCTCAGTCCGATGAATTTAAAGTACGAAGCCGAGTCTTGAATAGCAGAACAGTCGTTTGCTGTCGCGGTTTGAAAATTATTACAACGTACTTTGCTTGTCAACATACTGCAGTTTGGTTCTTGACATCGTGGTGGTTTCTGTGACATGTTATTAGTAATAATTATGTAATAATATCCTTTGAGTTTTATAATAAAACTCTAATGCGTAATTACTAACAGTATCAACCCTATTATATTGTTATAACGGTTAAGCTAATTCAGAGAAATAGTGTGGTGCGTTACCAACAAAATATTGCCTACGCAACATTACTGAATTACAATTTACTTAATTTCCTTGTTGTCAACTTTTCACATTTCTGTTCATATCGAATATTTCTTCAGTACGTGGTCTTTGAATGATCCCTGCAATAGGTTAGTATTTCAAACTGAACAGTTTTTGTGGTCATTCTCTCGCAATGCCGTACGTTCACAAAAGCCGTTGAGTTCCTTCGTTACTTTTTTGAAGTATTGTCTCTTTTCATGTCCGACAGACAGGTATTTTCACTCACTGTGTCAGTTAAACGTTCATCTTCCTCGGCACTAAAACACACTAGTTGATTTTTAGCACAATTATCCATGTACACACTAGCAACACCAGCTTCACTAAAACGCAGCGTACAACACAATATACTCCTCCAGAACCAGTCGGCCTTGTCACACCTGTCGTACAAAGTTGGCGCGCAACGCAGTGCAGCAGGTATGAGAACACCTCCACTATTTATCCCTTGGTCAGTGGACGACGTATTACGCTGGTCGCGTTGCGTTCTACGCCGTGATCAAGTCCTTCTAGGATACCTCTGCTTAAGGCCATTCTACTTTTTCCGATAATTATTATTTTTTAAACTTAAACAAGAGCAGAAATCGCAACTTAGTTCAGCAGTTTAGTTTAAAGTGGTTTTTGCAATGATAGCTAGAGCTGGTGATTTTTGGTGAAAATAATTATGCAACATTTTGTATCACTGCATAACGCTCACATCTGCAGCTCTGCTTCGTGGCTATCAGCTATTATCGTGAAACTCGACACCTCGTCATTACAACTCGTCGCATCGTAGAAGATGTGCACTTGTTGCCTACGACATGCACGACACCAAGTCGACAGTTCGCTTGCTAGCACATCTACAAAAGTGGTATCCTTGTAATCACGAGGAATGCCGCTGTTTGCTAAAAACGAAATATTTTATCGAGATAAAGTGGTTTTAATTTGTTAGTGTGCCCGATATGTCGCTAATGTCCGATACAAAAGAATCCTTTAGTACATTTTTTTAAAATAAGAAAATACGTACGCAATCCGTAACATTTATTTTTCAGTTTAAATATTTTAATTTCAGTAAGACCATTGGCTTATGCTGGGTGGATACTACCGTAATAAGCAAATATAGAATTTTTACATGCCTGTAAGTTTTCATATCAGGAAAATAACGTCACTTAGTAACGTCTATAAAACTGACATTATTTCGTATAAATATAAAATTATTAGTTTCACTTTTGAACAGCCTTAAAACACACGACATTATTGTAAAGTAGTGTTCATTCTAGTGGAAAAGGTCCCTGTGTTTCGGCGTTTTCCAAGCCTCGCTTTTTGCACTCTTCTCTTTTGTCCCCCGTGGGCCAGCAACAGCAGCGTCGTTTATATCCCCTCATTTCACGCGTCGAGGTAACGAGGCGGCGCGAAGCGGAAACGCCTGTAATTTGGTACGTGTGGCGGATGTGACGAGCCCCCCAACCCCCGAGGCTGACCGTCCCACCCACGTAGTTATCTGGCCAGAGCTGCCTCTGATGGAAGTCCAGGCCAGTGTTGCCAGACTGATGAAAATTAAATTTCCCGTGATCATGGAGAAGAGAAGTTTTATTGCCCATGTCTGAAAAAAAAGGGAGTTCTAAAACCTAACAAATTTGTGAAAATTTGAACTTAATTAGTTTTTTTCATTCCACTGTTTCTAGGGGAGGTTAGACCATTCGCCTCCCGCACCAAAGCGATCCGGTTCATTACCCGGTGGGGTCGGTCCCCGGATTTTTGCATGTGGAAATCGTGCCGGACGATGCCGTTGGTCGGCAGGTTTTCTTGGGGAACTCCCGTTTCCCCCGCCCCTTCATTCCGGCGCTGCTCCATCCTAGACATCAAATACTGTGACAATAAAATAACAGATTTCACTAATCTAAAACTACTATTACAAATTTACTGTTCATTGCGGGATGTATGACTTGATTAGTTAAATAAAATAATTAAATTAAATTTCTTAATTATTTACAAACTTTCTGAAAAATTCTACAACAACAATACAACACTTCTATAGATGTAATTCAATACTTTGTAGGCAAATATTTACAGTTATTAATTGCAGTTAATCTTCATAAGATCTTAATCGTGCTCTAAGTATACAGCTGGTAAATGTCTAGCTGTATCACTAAAAACAGCCCTCAGATTACAAAAGTCACTGTTCCCTTAAAACGTCTCTTTCGAGAAGTCTCTCACTACCTCCGTTAACATCCTAACCTTCTCATCCGTCTCACAACTGCAAATACACTGTCTAATAACGCTCCAACTTTTTCTTGGCCGTACACTCTATGTGTTGATCCCGCGTCGCTCCTTGCCATTGTATTCGCAAACGTTGCCTTCGCTGCCAAGTCCACCACTTACATGCACAGGTTTAAATCCACAACAACTCTCTTTCGTCGGCCGAAACGAACTGGTATTTATATCCTGCTGCGACGAAGCCCGAACAGTCTCACAGCTAGGGCACGAGATAGGTTCCGCCCGAGGCTTCTAGGTGATACAGCAATTTTCGATTACGGCCTAGACGCGTGCTCTTCAAGGACGGCTTGCCGGTGCGTGCTCCCAGACGTCAGCGATAAGAGAAGTAGAGGTAGTACCGTGACGCCGAGAGTGATGGTAGGGAGTCGGAGGAGATGGATGTGGCGCAGCTCCTCACCTCGTCCGCACGCGACTGGGCGTTATCTCTTCAATGCACAAGCCTAGATAAAGACCCGACATCAAGTATTGGACAAAAAGTGTCATGTCACGTCAAGGACATTGTTATTCTTCCCGCAGGTAAGGGTAGTGCAACGGTTGTCGTAGACATAAAAGGCAATGGCAGTAAAATAGCAGTAGTGACTACGTCTGAAAAATACACAATTCTAGATAAAGTGCTGACAGCAAGTATTAAGCGCTAGGTGTACTGTTGGCACTAATGCTGTTGCTGGGTTCCCATTCCTTTTTTTTTCAGTCGTTTACGCTTCTGTGGTCGTTGGTTATATGGTTAGTACGGTTATAGTTGCTCTGTTTGCTTTCTTCAGGCAGTGGGAAAGTGTGTTTGCAGTTCGTAGTACCATTTCGATATGCATGCACGTAAAGAAAAGGATATCACATAAAATAGTTGCGACGTCACCAAAATTAATTTAACTTTGCACTAATCTGACGTGCTCTATGACTAAAAATACAGTATAATTTAATTTCTATGTAATTTTCTTACGATTTACTTCCTAAAATATTTTACAACTTTCTGGTTTTATATTTTTCGCAAGTTAATTTTTACTTTTGATGTGAAGGCCAATGAGGGAAAAATGTCATAAATATGGTAAATGTTTAACATTTTAAGGGAATGTTGATCTTGGGTATCTGGGAACACTGACTGAGTTGTGGACCTAATAGACGTCATTCATGAGAGTCAGCTGACTGCTGGGTCCCCGCACCGACCACCTTCACTCGTCAGCCTCAGCAGCCCTCTCTGCCCCTCAATCACTATACTTTATCCATTCTGAGATAAGTCTTCTAACGCATGAACAGTGCTGTAGCGTGTCACGCGTTTAATGTTTAAGGGCATGTGCCCGAGTTTCTCTACTTTCGAAAGATTTTTAAAACCTAGACGAGAGCCGATAACGTGATATTGCTCTGTAACTTTGCTGTGAATTTGTTTTACTACGTAATGTAATTTTTCGAAACAAACGGTATAAACATTGTAACTAATTTATCACTTAAAAGGAAATTTTATTAATTTACTATAGCTACTATCATGCTGTATTTTGTCTCGGCAAAATCAGAGTAAGTAGGTAAAATCAGATGTAACTAAGGTACAGAGCGATTTTACGATATCGGTTCCCGTTTACGATTTAGAAAACAATGTTGGTGAAAATGGTAGGAACTCGGTAGAATGCCTTAACGCAAAAACAGCTTAATTTATTACCGGTGTCTTAATCTATCAAAACAAAACACACTTCAAACTATGATTGTTTTTTTAAGCATACAGTACGCCTATCAGTGACATGTTTATAGGGCACCGCAAAATTCATACAAGCATTTTTTCCAGGCTTCTTTACCAAGTAAAATACCAAGATTACTTGTGAAACCGATACAGAGAAGCATTCGTTTTTCTTTACACCGAGCATTATATCAGAAAATTGCAGGGTCGTCACTGAAACTTCCACAGACAAAATACTACTACGAAAATATTGCGTGTCAATACAGTGTTTTTTTTTTTTTTTTTTTTGAATAGAGCGTTATTATATTTACACGCGAACCAGTCTCGTCCTTACATCTTGTCTTCTTGTATTGTTCCAGCGGATAGAAAGCCTGGCTCTATGACTTTTTTTTTTTCAGTTGGTAGTGAGTGAAGATATTTTGGTCAGCGCTTAACATCACGGTCTTTAGCGCTGGAAAAGGGGAGGGGGCATTACATTATATGAGTATAGAACAGAGCCGGACCGAATGGGCGGGGGAGAAAATCCGCCGACCACCGGCAGCGTCCGGCACGATTTCCACATGCGAAAATCTGGGGACCAACCCCGCCGGGAATCGAACCCGGATCGCCTTGGTGGGAGGCGAGAGGTCTGAGCCCTCGGCCACCGAGACCCCTTGAGTTGGTAGTAAAGACTAGGGCAGAGTCATTGGCTGGCCGTTTTACGTAATGACTGCGCTAGTCAGTAGTTCGCACAGTATTTTCTAATAACTAATATGTAGAGCCACGATTTTATGGCGAAAAGATTTTTGCAATATTTGGTTCCACTGCGTCATGTGCACATCTGCAGATCTGCTACATCGTTTGTGATTGGATGATTTTACTCTCACTTGCCTTGGCAAATCACAGACGTACGGAGTCAGAATAATCTTATTATGATTAGTGCAGTCAAATGAGAGATGTGTCTGAACAAAGACACGCTGCCAATAATCATGAAGCAGACGTGCCGATGTGCACAGGAGACACTGAAACAAAGTGGGGCAAAAATCTTTTCGCGACAAAATCGTGGCTCTACTAATATTACATTTACTTTGTAATTTTAGTACTTAACGGTACAGTCGTTCTGTGCAGAGTCGATTCTATGTGCTTGCTGCAAAAAAAAAAAAAACACTTGATTTTCTCTTTTGTCTTGGAGCAAAAACGCACCGACTAACCTATTGTTTTTAGTCATTGTCGCCCGATTTATCAACCATTCACCCCAAGTGTGTTGTTGTAAAACAACCCGGCGCCTCCACCAAATGTTATAAAACATTTATTTGACCGTTATACACAGAGCTAAAGTAACTGTAGTCAGAGGTAGACACTTGTACATAAACTAGTTAGGTGAATAATGCTTTCGGTGAGGGTTACGGTTTAATGAAAAACGTTATCTAAATACGTTGTCTTTACTCTACATAGTTTACAACACAGAGTACTACATGGTTGTACTACACAATTTAGATAGGAGGGGAGCGGCTGTTTAGTTCACTAAGTTTTTATTCTACTCTATGATGGGTGACCTTTTGGACACCTTAGACCTCATCTTTTGCATGATGCCGGAGGCTGATGATAAATATGTTCGGTTATCGACGGACGGCGACACGTCGTGGACCTCGACTCAGGACCATCCTGGCGAGGTGGTGATGGCTGGAATACTTGTAGAAGACAGACCACGATTCCCCAATACTTTACGTTACATTGCTACACTTCAGTGCAGGTGGGGAGAATCGCTGAGACCCTTATCTCGTGCAACTACCGACCTAATTGCACTGCCGTCGTCGCTAGCCCGTCCTCCAGGCGAGGCTCTTGGTATTTATCACAGCGCGAACGGGCGGAACGGTACATGTCGAGTGATGTGCAGAGCTTCGGCCGTTGCAAGTTTATTCGGAAACTGCTCAATGCACATGAGAGATCTATGCTTACGAATGCCATTCAAAGAACGCTACATGCGGGGATACTCTTTTCAGGTCCTCCTTTTATCCGTAAGGATTATTTTCTTGCGGCCGAAAATGGGGAAAACGAGTGTTTTTGCGATCCTTCTTAGGCATAACAATCTGGGTTCAGAAACAATAAAAAAAGTATAGGCATGTACAACACACTTGTACCTCACGTCATAAAACGATAGGGTCACCACTGAATGTCTTATAGATGCAAGAAGAATGCACGCCACTTTAGTGACTTGCACTTAAGGCGTGATGCACGTGCTGTGTCGTCCTTAGTTCTTCGTACTTGATGGACTTAAACGCGCAAGATACGTCCACCTATGCGGCGACCTTAAAACAGATTAAGTATATCAACATGTAGCTGCATATTAGCCAATGAACTGAGTGCTTTCATTATACCCTCTGTAACGCACTGGAAGCTCGCCGACCTGTCTGTAATCTGCACCCACTATCACGTATACAATCTCCAGAGAAGTCCTCGAGAGGAGCTTTTTCATTCGGCAATTGAAACGTAAGCAATGCAGGTTAGACTTGTGCGCGTGTCCATAACAAACCGCCTTTATTTGCTAAGCACTAAATTGTCGTGCAGTGCTTTACGTAGTAATTTAAGGGGTGATTCACCAAACATTTTAAATATTTTAATAATTTATACATTGGTACAGTATACGGTATGTTTTGTATGCATACATTGTTACTATTTTTACAGTTAATAAAAGCTTTTTTTAACTCTTCTTTATAATTTTTTTCATAACGGCGTGTTAGTTCCAAATGTGTAAAAAAAACACGTTCATTTAAGAAAAGAAAACCATCTGACTTACAGAAATGAAATAATTGACGCTGAAAAACAGTGTAGCGGGCTACGTCAAAGTGTGTATAAAACAGCATTCGATTTTTTTTGTGTTTTTTAAAAAATTACAGATTATTGGCATTTTCTATTTTATATTCAGCGACCCTGCAAATTTATTTGCGTAAAAAATACGTAAAGTCAAACAAACGCATCTCCGTTCCTGTTTTACGAATCAGGTTGGTATTTTTCTAGAAAAAGAAGTCTGGAAAAGCGGTTTTACTAATTTCGAAGGTCTACAAATGCATAATTCTAATTGGCGTACAGCATATTGAAACATATATGCATATTTTGAAGTGGGTTTCTGTTAACTGATAAATATATTGGAAATACGTATGCATTTTTTCCCTTTAAAACAGTACGCGCGATATCTTCATCGCCGTTCAGGCGCTAGGCGTATAATTCTCTTCAGTAGGTAGGCTATAGTTTCAAAGACTTATCGATGTTATGCTTTATTACAGTTCTTGTGACTAAATTTTATGACTTAATTTTGAAATTCAGTGCCAGTAGTGCCATAAAGCATTTCTTAATATTTTTTTTAATCTTAAGTGAGCTAACTGTTATCTATGTTATTTGGCCTGTGTGGGACTGAAATCAGTGAATAATTAGTTTATCTCCAATTACGATTACAAAGATCAAAACAGTTAGGTTAAGTAAATATAGCCTATATGGTCTTAAAATTATTGTTATCACATTCTCTATATCCTACCTATCTTTGCTTTTAATAATTAACATATTATTATGTTATTGAGAAAATTAATTAATCTACAATCATTAGGATATTACCCGCTTAAGGAGGCCACCAGCCCAGGCCGCCGAGTGGTGAAGGCTACAGAGATTAGGCCGATACAGTATTATTCTAAACTGCTCACTGCGCATGAGAGATGTCTTCTTAGGAGTAGTATTCAAGGAACGCTACACTTGTAGCCTATGTATGACCATTTCAAGTTGATCACTACTCATGAAAGGTGTTCAAGTGAGGGAAAATCGTAATTTTTTATTTTTAAGAAATTGTGTTAATTTTGTAGACGTTACTTGGGAGTTTTCCGATAAAGGCAATTCAAATTCAAAATTTGCACTTTTTAGTTCTTATAAGCCGCAAAAACCAACGGAAAAAAAATTTAAATGTACACTGAATCTATATGTCTAGGGACTACTTGCGTGACGTGTTTTAAAATCCACTAGAAAATATTTTTGTACATAAAAAAATTTTAAATTTCGAATTTTTGCCTCTTTTTATCAACTTTTTAAACACAAAAATATATTTTTATGAACTTTAAAACATGTCAAGTAATTTTAGCGCAGTGTTTAAATTTTCCATATATATATATATATATATATATATATATATATATATATATATATATATATATATATATATATATATATATATATATATGTGTGTGTGTGTGTGTGTATATATATATATGTATATAAGTCATAGTAGTGACATGCAACGTCACTGAGAATCACGACTTTTGTTTAGATTTTCATAATTTTAATTTAACTATAGGAAAACTACATTGAAATTTTCGAAGAAAACTGACTCTATTCTGGTGACATGAATAATAATTTTCATGCGTTAAAGAACATGTAAGTCGTGATGTAGTGCGAAAAAACTTAATAATAAAAGTTATATAATGTCTGTAATTTGTTTTAAAAATGAACTTTTCCAGTGTTGCCATATTAAATTTAGACTCTCATTTCACGTTATGTTGAAAACTGTAAGCATAGAAAATATGTTTTGCCACTTTTACACCCTTAATGCCCCGCTAGGTAGTTTTTTCACATTCGTGCAAATGTCTCAAAACTTGTTCAACAGTTTGAAAAATTCAAGACTAAGCGAAACCATACAGTGCAAAATTCTGTGTAGACGTTTCGCACAGTAACCGTTAGTTCGCAAAAATACAATTTGCCTGATTTTGGCTTATTTCCATGACAATATTGGTGATAATCTGGGTGCAAAACCCGAAAAACTTAATGGTTTACTGCTACCAAAACGTAGGTTCATAATTTGATGTATTTGTGACAGAAGAATGTACAGGTTTTTTTATATAGAAACTATGTTGCTTTAAAAAAAGTTTTCAGGGTCGCTGTAAAAATACAGGGCGAGGCCGCACCTGTGCTCAGTACGAGATATGTTTAGTAAGTCCAACTGAGCACGTGACTGCTGGTGAGTCGAGACTATCAGACTTCCTGAGAATAGTATCGCGTCATGAGCGTTGTCACATCACCGCGTCAACTTCTAGGAATATTATCCGCGAAACGTTTCGTAGCAATGGCACAGCAACATGCCTGTGGACGAAAAGAAAGGACGGGGTACTTACATAAGCGTTATTTTTTATTTACACTCACGTCGCTGCCAAGAAGCTAGAAGCTACCATAGTTATGTACACGGCGGAAGATACATGCGCAAACTCACACGACATACCTAATCGAATTAAATTTCACGCGAGAATGTCTAGTGCTAAGCGAATTTCGAACTAGCTACGTGGATATAGATTATGTCCTATTTTTATATACCAGTTCCCGCAACTTGGACGAAACTAATGATTCTATTGCTAGTACTGTGCTGTTTATTATCTTTAAAAAGTTTGGGCGATACACCAAATGTTCCTAAATGTTATGTACTTTATGTCCACAATTCATCGTGTGGTAAAATGAGCATTCGATATATAAATGAACTGCATACTGCAGAAAGGCAACAAGTCCAACGATCGCTCTGATGAAATCTGCATTCGAAGGGCGATTCCCTAACGCTGGCCTTCGGGTATCCTCCTAATACGATATTTTATATTTAATAGTATTTGTGAAAGTTTACCTAAGATAAATTTCAAACTTTGATATTGAGATCAAAGCTTACCTTGGCGCGATCATTAGTACCTTCAGTTGCATTAGTTATATAGTTTTAGTGCAGTTGGTAGTAGCATTTATGATTGCCATGTCTGGCTAACAAGTGAAGTGCTCACTGTTTTATAACGGTGGCCAAACAAGAAAAAGTCTCTGCTAAGTGTGGTTAACGACAAGTTACTCAATTCATGGGATATGAGAACGATTAAAATGCGAGTTTCTTGAACAAACTATTGCAACGGCTGAATATTTTTAATCGGGAGTTTCAGAGTCGCCGTAGTAAGAATGAATCAAGGAATTATTTTGATTTTGGTTTGATTTGCAATGCAGTGTAATAAAAGCCCAGTTCGTAAAAACTTAATGTTTCATGCAATTTTGGGTGCCCTCAATAAAAATGCTTCAGGCCCCGATTTTTGTATGTACGTTACGTATTTGTTGAATGTAGTTAATACTTGCTTCTACTCTTTGTTTACTTTCTCACGTGGTTAATTTTTAATTTGCGAATTTTCAGCAATTCAGCAAAATTTGCTCACAATGGTGCATGACCGTAAAAAGCTTCAGCTAGTCTCACGCTCCCTTTGTAAAATCCATACAAAGACTACCGCTTTGTAAGTTGATAAGTAATGTTCTTTATGTCAACATTATAAGCGTTTCTTACCGATGTAAATTACATTATATAGTTTAGATAGGCTGAGTTTATGTGGGTGGAAAAAATCTATGGGCTTCACTGATCAGCGTATGCAATGCAGAGTTTACCCGTACACGTAAGCCGATCAACTTGCGTGCAGTACTTTTCTTTTACAGTATCCATTTTCCAATGGGGCTTAAAGCGGTTATTTTCCCATAAATTGCTGTCTGAAAATCCAGTTTTCAGCCCTTAAATAACGTTTATAATAAGCGTGCTGAACGTTTAAATTTATAGAAGAAACAATTATTTAAGTGAATTTTCCATTCTCATATAAATAAATTTAATTAAATTTTAGTGATTTCGTCAATAAATGAATAATCACAATTTGCTGCAACGCTTTCAAACGCAGGTGTACAGGAACCTTAACACTATAGAAACTTTTTTGACATTCGTGACTAAGAAATTAATGTCTTGCATATTTTGGTTAAGTTCTATAATTCAGTTTCTGTCATTTGTTGCATTTGTAACTTATTCATCGAAATAATTACATAGTTGTAGTGTAATTATTCCTTATAAATTTGTGACAATACTATCATTAGAGTGATCTTTTAATTTACTTCCATTACGTTTTTATTCATACGAAATTCTCTACCAAAAAAGTGACATGGAAATAACTATTGTTTCATGCAAGACAAATCTACATGTAGCGATGACAGCATGTTTTACTTAGAAATTATTGTGTCCGGGTTGCAAGATTCTTAGTGACAAGAATTGTACATTATCCTTAATTATAGACTGCAAGCTTTAAGTTGTCCTCGTCATGCCTAGGTTAAAAGCTCAGGGCACAGGATTCAGTACTTCAGACGCGGCGTGGCCGAGCATTCTAGGAATATGCTAGGCCGAGTGGTTCGTCGTCTACACGCTCATTCAAGTCTCTCGCTTGTGCGACTCACAGCTAGTCCTCGACTGTGCGCTGCTCGCAAAATGTTCTTCCCATTCGCGACACGCTCGTACATTTTTACTGCGAAACACCTCGTTCTCCTGGGGTTATTTATATTTTCAATTTTTGTTTTTTTATCCCAGCGACGAGGTGAAAAATAAATTAAAAAATGGCTTGTCCCCTTTTGTGTTTTTGTTTGCTGTTTTCCCCCTCGCTGAGATGGTGTTAAACGGCTCGCCTAGAAAAAACCGTCATTACGCGGTTATTAAGCAGACGGAGTCGGTCCGCAAGTGTTTGGCCATTGGGCAAGGGTTTGGCGAAGAAGTGGCAGGAAAAAAAAGGTGCTACGTAGCTGTTCGCTCCTGATTAGGTATTCGAGACGGTTGCCGCCCATGCGGACGTCGTACTCTCGGACGGAGAAGGTGACTAAAGGGCACGGAGAAGCCGAACGAAGAAGGAAGGCGAGGTCCCCGCTGGCCGGCACGACGGGATTATTACCGCCGGTTTAACCACACGGCGGCGCCGTAACGCACAAAGTCAATGCCGGCGATGTTATTATTCGGGCCTGCACTTATCACCAATCAGCGCGTTACCTTCCTCCCCCACCTCCTCTCTACTCCTACAATCTTATTTTATTTTTATTTCTCTGTGTCCGTGTCGACACGCCGCGCGCAAATTACCGCTCTTACACACAACATAAGAATTGATATTCCGACGGAATTATCACCATTATCGCCTGCCTCCTCAGCGCTCCGGCGCCCTAGGCCACGGCGCGGACCCGCGTGAAAAACAAACAAGGCGTCGGTGCCTCGTGTCCGGTGGAGGGGAGAGGGTCAGGTCTACCCCCTTGCCCCTGCTGCAAGTCCAAGACGTGTTGGCACCTCTCCAGACCGGACCGACGCGGAGATATTTTATACCCCTCCTTCTTACGACGGCGCCACTCGCTGGCGCCTGCCGGGACTTGTGTCCCAGAGGGGAGGGGAAGGGGGTACATTTTATTATCTATTGTTCCCAGGGCCGCGAACACGACCGCCTGGAATGCGAGTGTTTTGCCCCGGCACGAAACCCCGCCTACCCAGAGGGGCGTGCGGTCTCCCAGCACCTCGTCGAGCAGGAGGCACAGAACCACCGGCAGGACAGATGCGATACTTCAGTTTTGTGCGTGTATCGAGCTCAGTCATAAATTGACTGGCACGAGCCTTCAACTGTGAAAAGTTACGTTAAAGGTAAACGCCACTACGAATTTCCGACGCCTTCGTGTAGCTAGTATCCTGTTACGACACAAGGCAGCTTTGTAATCGTCAAATTAGGATCTAAACTAGTGTCTAGGATCAAGCAAAAAGAAAACAGAGACGTAATTACAACTAAACACGTCCTTTAATGATACTTAATATTGAAAATACTACACCAAGTCTGTGCCTGAAGAGCGCGCGGAAAGGCGCAGATGACAGAAAATAAAATAATAATAAGGGTTCAAGAAATCGTCTCCCTCCAGGGTATTGATTTATTGGTTTTCCTATCCTATTTTGTTTTACAACCGAAAATCTCAGAAGTGCCACGACGGAAAAATAGCTATTAATGTTACCTTACAGTTGATATGTAAGAAGTGAACCAGAAACTCATAATTATGTATTTTTTATTCAAGTTGACAAAAATTATAAATTTTGTTGAATTTTATAAAAAATACATAAATATGAGTTTCTGGTTCACTTCTTATAAACGTGTACTGAAAGGTAAGATCAATAGTTATGTTTCCAATTTGGTACTTTATGATGTGGTCGTGAAACAAAAATAGGCAAGAAAAACCAATAAATCAATACACTGGAGGGAGACTTAACTCTTAAGGAAAGGAACGTACCACCGGAACAGGGAGGATAGCTGCCCATCCTGGTAGGCGGTAGTATGCCGACTGTCCCCATGTCCTGGCTCGTAGGTCCGTCCACTCTTCTCGCCAAGCCCTTATAGTGGCCACCATGGTGGACGTATTTTGCACATAGCAGCCTACAAGTACAACCCAAGGCCCAGATTTAACATTACTACCTGCTATTTGCACCGACGCAGCGCAGCGTAGGTGCAGAACAAGTAAAAAGGGCCTATTCTTGCACCTCTACTCACAGTTGGAGCTGAATAGGCCGCCAGATATTATGAGCTGCACATACGCGAACAAAGAAAATGGACTTGTGCCGAAGTATTTGATGGGCACATCTTTACAACCATTTGTACCCATCACGTGACTTCCTGTACATCTGTGCATGCGTAATTAATTCCACTACAGTCACACAAGATGCGACGCAGATGTAAATTTTGCGTTGCATCAATAAAAAGAAATATTTAATCGGTCCCCTGGCACGCGCATTACGCCTCATCTTAGCCATTAGGTATAAGTCACAGAACTAGTGTACCATCTTCACGCCAACGGATCGCACCTACAAAATATTCAGCGATTACACTATCAATTTATTAAGGATAGTAAGGCTAAATATATATTGTATCCGCCTAAATATTTTTCAGATCTCTACACCAAGATTTTCTTTACTCAAAGGATCGCAAAGCATTATTTTTTGCTGTTTCAACCCCGAGAGATAGTGAGTTTTAAATATTAATGGAGGACCTGAAACAGGCATATGCACGTGAAATAAATATCTATCAGCAGAAGCAACAAAGTTTAGGGCCTGTTTCACCACCCAAGATTAACTTAGTAGAAAATCTCGATTACATTACCGAGATTAAAAGTTAATCTTCAATTTTAATCTCGATAAAGTAGCATGTGTTTCACCACGAATTATCTTCCTCCAAGAAAGTCGAGATAATATTATCGCGATTTTTTTAATTAATCGAGATTATATTTTGAAAACAACCTCTTTGGCGCAAGTTGTTAGTAAACAATGAACACATGTATAAATAAACACGTGTGAAAATAAGAGAATTAGAAGCTATGACGAGCGTTGAATGTAATTTGTCAACGAAAAATCAGCGAAGTAAAAATATGTCGGTACAAGAGAAATATATTTTGTTAGATTTAGTGGCCGAACACTTCACATAGACCGAGCTTCTAAACAAGTATTTTAATGTGTTAAGCACATGTACGTGTTCATGTGATTAAACGTTTTATATTTCTGTAATTTTTAGCAAGAATTTCCGTTAAATCAGATTAACATTTTTTGAATAAATAATATGCCGCATACACGAAAGTGTTCGGTGGCTCAGGGGTGTCCAACCGCTTGGCTCAGTGGTTAGCGCTCCTGGCTGCTGGGTCAAGGGTCCCGGGTTCGATTTCCGGCCGGGGAGGTGGCATTTACAGTCCTCGGGTTCAGGACTGGGTGTTTGTGTTCGTCTTGTCTGTCTGCCACACGCCAACGTCCAATTACGTCACTTACACGAAACAAAAAGTCACTAGGGATTATATGACATAGACTCACTTAAAGGGGGGGAATGTTTGGTGCAGTGGCGAGGCATTAGCCTTGCCATTGTACCAAATACTTTCTATAAAGAAAGAGGTTAAGATATGGGTTGCTAACCCCAAGGTTGACGGTTCAAAACTCACTTGGAATATGGTTTTTTAGTAATTTAAATTTGTTGATTTCTATTTACACATTAAGAATGAGTGAATTTTTCTGGATTTATACGTGCAGCCTATTTGTAATGTGATTAGCCGATTTTACGAGAACTGTTAACTAACATTATTCAAGTAATAAACATTGAGAAACAATTTTTTATTTCTAACATTTTTTTACATTGGTCTTTCATCTATACCATTCCTTGGCGATGTTCTGGACAACTGGCGACGAAATATACAGCGGAATCTACAGTAATTTCAAGCATTTGAAGAAAGCAGAGTAGTCGGGTAGTTATTGGCTGGAATTAAGAATTAACATATTTGTTATGAACCAAAATTACTTAAGACTCTTTTCCGTGTGTGTAATTGGCGCTTACTGCATAATGTTTAATGCACTTTTTGAATTCAGAATTGTCAGACCTCTCTCCACTTGTGTGTTTATAAACAACATATCGTCAGTTTAGTGCAAGAACTAGGTAACTTAATTTTTTCAAGTTTAAGTTATCTCCAGATGTCTACACTACTTTTATTATTGTTCCTTTTGATGTGCATACATTTATAAACGTGTTAATTAGGAGTATTGATGTATCACAAATTTTCATTTCAACAAATAACTATGTGTGTAACAAAAACAGTTTTAAATGTTACAATTGGATATCTCCAGCTACCTAGTTATCTAGTTGTAGCATTAATCCCACGATGTTACGAGTTAATCTTGATAACCCAAGAAAATCGAAATTAAGTGTGTGGTGCAACATAGTGACAGATAATCGAGATATTTTACTACTTAATCTAGATAATATTCCTTAATATTGCGTTGTGAAACTGGCCCTAAGGCTCGCTCTCGCTGCAGCAAGTTCTTTAGGGATGAATGTCATAATATCAATTGTAATATAACTTATGTTTTTAAGTTTCCGTTTGCCAACCAAAATATCCGTCCGGCTTGCGAGACTTGTCTGAAGTTTCTCAGAAATTTTGTATTCCCCTTGACATATTACGAGCTATGCGCAAGGTAAATTTGGTTGTAGGGCAATTGCCTCACTCTGACTCCAAACAAACAAGCTTTTCATTTGTGGTTTGGTTCGCTAGGCTCCTCCATTGTTTCCATATTTGGGAACTAATTCCTCTTCCGGTTTCAAGATCGTTGGCCGTTTGTCGATGATATGAGGATAAAGGAAGGTCTTACCAAGGATAGCTAGGAGCAGCGGTTAGGTCATGGTTTATCCCTGTGTTAGGAAAAGGAAGAAACCAAGAGCTCGCGTACGCAAGGTTACTGAGTCCCTGAAGTAGGATTATCCTTCACAGGGATCGTGAAGGAGTTCGTAACCGCTAAACTAAAAGGCTTCCGTAATTTAAGCAGACCAAGAAAATCATGGCGAGACCAATAACACTGTTAACCCAGTTGCCAAAGAAATTCCTTGTAAAACTACATTGGTTCTTCAAAACAACTTACGTGTTTGTAAAATTATAAGGTTTAGACTTTTATTTGTACTTGTAATAAAATATTTAAATTTTAAACAGTGGTTTAGCTGTAACCATGCCAATGAATTAACTTTTAACAAATTAATTTTACATGTATTTTTTTTTTTGTTGAGAAAAAAGACTTCTTTCTGACACTCCTGAATTTGAACCAGCATCCCCGCGCTTCAATACCACGCCTAAACGACCGCTTACACGCTACAGTATTTGACCTTTTTCCATTCGAATACATTCAATGCCCAGTTCAGTGAAACTTTCAATTAAAAAATCAATATGAATACCTATTAATTTATTCCAGAAAATACATTCCAGATTATGTGAATTCGGTATTACTATGTAATTTACAACGAACCTATGATTGTTGCTAAACTACAGATTTTTCCTGAGTTTTAACAATGAAAATACTTGTAACTTTGTAAACAAATCATTTTACAAGAATATGTCTGTAAATTCACAAAAGTTTGTGAAACTACAAAGAACAGCCTTATAAATTTTTAAACGTGATTGTTACAGTGTAATTTTTGAAGCTAGTAGCAGCCTTAAATCATTAAGAAGAATGTGTAACTCCTGAAGTTCGTAACAGCCCTAAAGCATTAAGATGAGGAATTTCTATTTCTAGTTTTCTATTTCACAGTTAAGACAGAGTAGCGAAGAGAAGAATATTTTCCAGCTCTTGCAACGCCATTTTACTATGAACAAACAGAACGCACGAATATGTTTAGCACAAGTTCACTATGTTTGATTACGCTGTATCTTGTCTTAGCTCACATATTTCATCTGCCTGACTGAAACCAACGCTAGTATTTATCTATCTTCTTTTACACTCCAGACATTCTTTATATGTGTTTGAGAAGAATTTAGGGTACGAACAAGTCAGTAGAACAGTTCGAAGTAGGACATTTCAGTTACACGTGTCTTAGATGTAGATTTTACTAACATTTACACACATTCTTACAAAAAAAATAGTAACCAAAAGTTGTCATACACACATGCACAACACGTAATAACACAGTAAGTAACGAAACAAATGTTATACAGTAAGTGTGCTATCGTACCTTACTCGTCCACACCCCATGCCCACTGAAATATATGAACATTTCTATACGCACATACATATCAAAATATAGTCTGCCTCATGAAATAATTCCATTGTTTGACAGTTGTTGGCATTTATTTTTTAAGCAGTTTCCATGTCAGAACCGTCTTTGCCTCTGCTTCATTTGGTTTGTGCAAAAGCACACTTGGCTGACTGTCCAATTGCGCAATATATAAGTCGATGTTAGGTAATATTTATAAATTTTTGAAAGTTCTGAAGATTACCATGTTTGTAGAGAGCTACAGGAAAATACTTTTCATTTTGGTACAATGTACAGTTTGCGAGACAGCTTAGTATGTTTGCTTGTTCAGAAATCACCTGTAATAGAAGAACACATTGCCTTTTTTATTGAAACAGCTATAAAAAGGATGTTAACACAACTGTCAAAAATGGAATTCTTTCATGAGATAGACTACAATAACAAACTAGATAAAAAAATTAACTGTTATACTCTCTCAAAGACATTTCACAAATACTAAAATATTCGTTTAAAGAATAAACCGGTTTAGTTTAAATATTTTTTTTTAGATGAGGTATATTTTTATTTGAGTGACGTAGGTTTTCCCATGGTGTCGGTATCGCCGGCATTCACATCCGCCAGCGCCGATGATGTAATCCGTCACACGAGCGAGTGCAGTCATCCGGCAGATCTGTTGGCAATGATTTCTGTGGTCAGAGGTGAATCATCTTTTTTTTTTTAATGTCGTTTTATCTTCATTAGCTCGTTCAGCACTTACGGGTACGGCATGGTAACGCGTTTTAAATGCGTTGCAGTGTATTCGTAAATATGTTTGTTTTACGCTACTATTCCACATGTGGCCATTGAGCCAATGTATAAAAATGAGACATACTTTGGACAAGGGCAGAATGTCATTGTTAAGACACCATGTTAATTAAAACACTATTTCTAAGTCGTTCAACACAGTAAAAACGGCCTTTTCAGACTGTCGTACTTCAAAATGTACTGACCTAATGTAAGCGACACTCACATAGAAACGTGCACTGAACTTTGCTACAGACTTCCCACCAATTAAATTACATGGTCACCCCTTAAAGTCCCATAGTAAAAACGGTTCGGAGGGAACCTTGCACGTTACTTCAGCGTTTGGATCGTTGAGGCGACGGCAGCATTTTAAGCGTGCTGCGAGGTCACCCGTATGTCTCCGCCAGTTCTGAGTCTCTAGCGCGCAGGTAGGCGGTGCTCGTAAGCTATGTTCATATACTTTCATTGGTGGAAAGTTTGTGGCAAAGTTCAGTGCTCGTTTCTGTATAGTACAATTGGTTAGTACATTCTGAAGTACAGCAGTCTGAATAAGCCGTTGTTAGCTATGTTTGATGCCTTTGAAGGAGTGTCTGTATCGAGCATGGTATCTTATCAATGATATTCCGCCTTTGTTCGAAGTGTGTTTCTCTTCGTACGTTGACACAAGGGGTGCATATGGAATATAAGCGTATTTACGAACACGCTGCAATGAATTTGCAGTGCGTGTTATGTCTCTTCCATCTCTACCGAAAAAAATTAACTGTACCAAACACTGTCCGACTCTTACACATTACAATAATAGTAACTTTTAAAAAATAAAGTAATATTTTTCGTACAAGCTCACGTTGAAGTGGCGATTTCACTAATTTTAGTACTTACACAAAGTAAAAATTCTTCAAACGAAACGAATGAAATAATTTAGAGTGAAAGTATATTTACTAAGCTACAGATAGATGCCTTTGCGATTCCACGTTACAATTGTTTGGACTAGAAAAAAAATTTTGAATGTACTCCTAAAGTTTTGATATTTCTATTTAAGTACCTGTAGTACCAAATAGTCCTATATATTTTACTTTAAATAAAAATGTTGACATTTGAAATGAAAAATTAATAAATTTCAAAAAATTGTAAAAACACAACAATTATAATTTTTTTTATTTTTAAACATGTTAACTTGTAGCCTGCACCATTGTTATTCTCTGTGTGTTTTTTTTTTGGTACCTATGTCAGTTAGTGTTAGTGTCTCTAACATGCAAATTTTTACATTTACGAGCCACTACGCAAAAACTATGAGAGATAAAAAAATTTCATAAACGCAAAATTTAGTCACAATTATAAAAAAAAACAATAGAATATGACGATTAAAATTGGGGTCAACCGTGCCTTTAATGTTGTACTTCGAGGCCTCGAACGTGCTAAATGCGTCTACGCAAGCGGCCAACTTATGACCATGTGTCTCGATGGAAGTTTCCTTGGAATATTCCATTGAACCTTGCATTGCCTCCGGCGAGAATGGGTCTGTAAAAGGTTTGGCGACTGCTGACTGATTTGGCTGGCAGGTTTGGTAGTTGGCTGTGTATAATATTCCATGGAAGGTAGTCTACAAGATGGGCATTGAAATCAATTAAAATTGTGGTATGGCCTTCCTAAATGATGATATTTGCGATTTATATCCTTGTTTTTAGTTCCGAAAAAAACCTTCTGCAGAGGAAAAAAAATCTTTATTCAAATATTTTGAAACAACTGTGTTGAACGACATAATACTGTTTCATATAAGAACCTGAAATGTCCACTTCAGCATTTGTACAGCTAAGTTTGTCTAGTGTAGTGACACAAATAACAAAATATTACAAATGATTGCCCATAAGTTGCTGTAGATTTATCCAAACTTATGTGAAATGGAGTATACTAGAAAGGTTTTCTTAAATTAAAATATTTTTGTTTTATGTTTTGTTATCAAAAGTGAATTATGCTTTCATTTCCTCTTTTTTAGTATTTTGCATTGGCAGTATTTACATGTAACTTATATTTTTAAAAAATATTACCGTACTTATGTACAGTCCATTACAGTAGATATACTATGTTTCAAATAACGTCAACAAAAATTGACAGCTATATATGGATAATAACTGTTAATATTTTGTAGTATGTGTCACAATACAAGACATACAGCAAAAACCTTGGAACGGTCATCTCCAATTTTTTTTTCAGAACTAAAACTGTTGATTGACATTGCGTAGAGCATCTGTAATAATTCTTTTAAAAATACCGTCAGAAATGCCAAAAGTGTTACTGAATTGTTGGTGCGAAACAGGGTATAGTATACGGTGAGACAGGTTATCCCAGGGAGGCTCCTGGAAGATTCCAGCAGACCTTGAGAAGAACATTGTATCGTGGCACACGACCTTGGCGCTCAGTGGAGATATCGGAGGATGCGACCACGCCCACACGGCAGAGAGCAGCCTATGGTAGGAGGCGAGAGCGTTGAGGACCGGCTACGAGGACACCCTACAATCAGGTGCGAAGGTCAGTCGGGTGAAGACACGCATGGCCCCATAAGGCGCTTAGGAAAACGTCGGAGGTATAATCTACTAGGTAGTATTGATCACGTGATCAAATTTACTAAGACACTGGTTGTTTAACAGTTTATTTTTTCGTGGCGAAATCTACAGAAACGGCATATTTCAGTCGCCGTAGTGCAGAACATATTTTTGTACTGATTTAATATATGTATATGACATTGCAATTGCATAATTGGCTGTTCGCAATATAGTGATCACTTTTTTAGACCATCGTAACTTGATTAATGATTTTAAAATATTATTTTCTAGCAGTCCACGGTCAACCAGCGGCTTTGCCCGCGAGTATTACTCATAGCAACAATACTTACTTCAGTTGAAAGAGTTCTTCGTACATCGTATTAGAAGTTCAGTGATTAAGTGTTCGAATTACCAAGCTGATACACTGTAAAAATACTTCCTAATATGTTTAGGAAGTAAATAACCTAAACGCAGTATAGGACAGTTACCATACTTTCACTTTGTAAACATGCAAACTGTTACAGTTATAACAATCAAAGTCTGGCAACTTTAGTATACATTTGACTGTTTTATAAACAAAATATATGAGTGCTACCATGGATGTCTGGGAAACTACCAAGCCTATTTTCTTAGAGCTCCAACACGCACATGTGGCAAATTTACAAACTATATTTATAGTGCAATTGAGTTAACTCTGCAGCAGGATAACTAGCTATATCTGCCCACGCGAAAAGCTGTCCTGAGTCCGTCCCTGCTACATACAGCGACTACGCCTGGGCCTTATTTATAGTCACAACAAAATTGACGTTGAGGGGTAGTTACAGACTTTTAAATGTAAGAGGGTAGTAAATTAAATACGTAGTTTACGTGGTATGAAGACTTATTCCCCCAAGCACAACCATTGGTGACGGTAACCTCATTTTCATAGTTTTTTTTTCAAAACCTTTACTTTGAAGTTTAGTAACGCACTGTACAGTTGCTGACATACGCCGTTGCAATATTATGTCGTTCCAGAAATCTGAGTATGAGACTAAGAGGGTAAAAACGAAAAACGGGGAAAAAAACTGCGTAGTTTGACTGTACTCAACACATCCATAAACGAAAACACCAGAATATGTATTATGGCGTAAGGAATTAGTCACCACCAAATAAAGAAAAAATAAACATCCAAATAGAAAAGTCGAAAGACATAATATTGCAGTGGCGTATATCCACAATAGTACAGTACGTTGCTCTGTCCCATAGTAAGAAATATTCAAAGACGTTATGACATTTAATGCCATTAGGGAGTTTAGGCGAGTTAAGGTTTCGCAGAAACGTATTTGGTGCTCCAACCTTGTGGTTAGTGATATGGTAAAGTCTGTTTCATATAACTTGTCCGTATTTTGACATTTTTCTTGTGAGTAATGTGTCAGACAGTTCCATTGTTTGTAGCTTTAAACCTACCTGGCTTCCTGGAAAAACACGGTCTCCGCAAGCCTGTGTACAGACACACTTCTCAGAAGTGAACTGTCAGAATACGGAACACTTACATGAGACAAACTATATATGTGGGCTGACGCTACCGAGGAACTTCAGTGGATAATGGAATGCATAATCCATTTCCCCCCCTTCGAACTACTTCATTCAACACTGATTTCGTCTGCTTTGCAGTTTTTAAGTGTCAGAGTTGCATGTTTTCACAGCTTATTGAGTAGTTTATGTGTATTAAACTTGATGAAATACAGGAAATATTTCCTGAGGTATGTCGTATTATACTAAAATACGAAAAAAATGGCCACTGTTTTAAACGTACGACAATTGGATGAAAGAAATACACACAAGTAAAAGTATTTGTACCAATATTAATGAATTTCGGAAAAGAGTTTTTCTGAAATATATTATACGATGCTAAAAAATATAAAAATGGTAGCCATTATGAATATATGAATACAGGATAAACGTAATTCGCGGATGTCAAGTCTATTCGTTGAGTAGTTTACGTATAGTAAAATTATTCAAATTCGAAAATAATATTTCCTGAGAAATGCCATTCTATGCTTAAAATATAAAAATGGCCACCAAAACGAAAATATGAATATAAGGAAAATGGACCATAAGGTGAAGTCTGTTATGTATATATGATATGTGTACCAAGTTTAATGGAATTTTGACAAATATTCCCTCACATATATCATATAATGCTAGATGTATAAACATGGCCGCCATTTGGAAAACGTGGTTAGAGTGTCATCGAAATACTAAAAAGTAAAGTTTGCTTAACAGGGTATGAGTATACCGAGTTTGATGAAATGTCATTAAATATTTTCTCAGATATGTTATAATATGATAAAAATACACATATTGCCACCATTTTGAAACCATGCCTACTTCATAATCGAAATATATAAAAGTTACTTCATCTTACTAGGTTCTTTATGTGTACTGAGTTTGGTGAAATTCTAAAATACGGTTCTTGAGATAGCTAGCTTAAACGAAAAATGTTTAAATAGCCGCCATTTTGAAAACATGAAAAGGGTACAAACGGAATTAATCGAAGTCAAGTCAGGTTACTAAGTACTATATGTATACAACTGTTGACTAAATTCGGGGGACACACACACAGACACACACGCTACAGGCAAGACAGAAAGGTCATATCATAAGCCAACTTTTTCGTTCAAAACGTAGGCTAAAAAGAAACTATGGTTTCAAAAGTGCTCACTTTATGCCGAACCACCAACAGTAATGTATACCGCTGAGGTATGTTAGATACATATTTGATTTTGCGTACACACCTGGGAGCCTGTGTCTGCATATTACGTGCTCTTTCGTGTTTTTCGTCTGCTGGAAGCACTGCTCCAGAGCAGGAGAAAAATGAGTAGATCCGGTGAATATAACGAGCTGAATATTAAGTGAGTGAGAGATTATGGTCTTTAGCGCTGGTGGGGGGGGGGGGGGACATGATGTAAGACTGGAGCAGAGCCGGAATGAATGGACGGGGGAAACAGGAGATCCCCGAGAAAACCCGCCGTCCAACGGCAAAAATCCGGGGACCGACCCCGCCGGGAGTCGAACCCGGATCGCCTTGGTGGGAGGCGAGAAGTCTAACCCCGCGGCCCCATGAATTGTTAGAACATCCAACGGTGTTAAGACTGTACTTACACCAGCTTTAGAATGATCTTAAGCAGTTTTAACACTCTCTTTGAAGCTCTTCATCCAAGTTGAACACTTTTCGAGTAAACTTTTGTCTGCCGAATCTCTGCACGCTGCTCGGTGGTGTGGTCAGGCGGCCATCTTAAATGCATTGTATACCCTGCAGCCCTAAATTGCATTCGGTGTGGTTCAGTCGCCTTTCCCGATATCGCTTTCGGGCAAAAAAAATTTCCTGCATTAAGATGACGAAAATATTGCTGCAGTGATAAAAATATGGGGAAAATATTTGAGTCCGTGATTTGTTTTTTGTGAATGAAAATACTTAAATGCCCACAGTTTTCAGGGTATTTAAAAACAGCTTTAAAATTATAATTTAATATGTAAGGCCTCATCCTTACTCCCGTCTGGGCTTCGGGTAGGCAGTGTCCTTAATGGCGTTGCCTACCAGAACGTTAGAGACTTAACTGTAAGATTGGTCTTAGAAGCGCGCATCGAATGCCGCGTCGCCACAACGAGCCAATCGCTGAACTAGCGTGCAAGATTACGGCTGATCCGTTTTTACAATGGGACTTTAACAGGTGACTATATAATATTATTGGAGGAAAGTCTGTTGCAAAGTTCTGTGCACGTCTCAATCTGAGTTTCATATACATCCGGTAAGTACGTTATGAAGTACGGCAGACTGAAAAGGCAATTTTTTAGCTATGTTGGAGTGCTTAGAAACAGGGTTTTTAATGTGCATGGGATTTTAAAAATGACCTTCCTACATTGTTCGATGTGTATTTTCTTTTCGTACATTGGCACAATGGGCACATGTGTAATAGTTGTGTAAAAAAAAATATGTTTACGAGCACACTGCAGCGCGTTTTAAGCGCGTTGTAGAACGCCCCCTTAAACTGTTCAAGTGTAATATTCATAACTTTATATTTCTACGAAATAAAGTAATGTTAGTTTTCTAGAGGTTACTAGTGACATTTTCCTCCAATGGATAATTTTTAACATCTATAGTATACACATAACGACATGTCAAAAGTCAACATTTGCATGTTATGGGCACATTCGTCCCACATTAATCAAACGAACCTACTGAAATGAAATAATGGTAAACGTTCTAAGAAGCAAAACAACACATTAAGGGCGCCGTCTACCCGCGCATGAGAGCCTCAAAAGCGACGGAACAGTAAGGTCGACCTTGAAGCGCGCATCAAATGGCGCGTCGCCTCAATGAGCCAAGCGCTGAACTGGCGTGCAAGGTTCCCGCTGAACCGTTTTTACTATGGGACTTTCAGCGACAACACTATCATTTTATCTTACGCGACGAAAGGGGAATAGTCGCTCTACAGGTCTATAATATTCAGAATATCGTCAAAATGACTACTCTTACATAAAAATCAGCGTCAAAAGTCCTGATTCGGTCACTTTCACACTCAAAAAATACTTGTTAGGAACGAAAACAGTTAATGACAAAATTATATACCTGTACTAAGATCCTTAAATGCTTTTCGTAGCCTAACCGCGTGACAACATGTTGAATGGTTTTCGAATGAAATCAGGTTTGTTAAAGGTCTGCGCGCCTCTTCACGATTCTAGTAGATGGCGCCCTTTAAATAAAATACTGAAAATAAAAGATTGTGTACTGAAAATTAGCGACTTATAAACACGAATACGATTGTATGTGTCAACCGAAAATTTTGTTTCTTTATAGTATACAGTATCATATATTCTGATTACAAAAATACCAAAATGTATAGCTATGCGAACTGCTGAATTGTTGCGGTTTGTGTCTACGATACGACGAGGTGTCGAGTTGCAGCGTAGTAGCGTGACCTTACTCTAACAAATCCCGTAGGTGACTGAATAAAAAAAATTTCAGAGTGGCTAATTTTATACCAACTGGACGTGC
>PNEQ01109805.1:43726-59590 GCA_003012365.1 Medauroidea extradentata
TAGAACCGATATCATGGACATACGCCATTGCTTGCGAATGTTGCCGTCTTGCAGAAAACATCCACAATAAAACGAAAAAACAAACCAACAAAGAAAAGTCGAGCGTTAGCTGTTGTCAACAAACAAATAACATACATACAGTCCTAGAGAGGGACATAGTCGTAACCACAAAGTGGAACAAATAAAAAACAAACAACAACAAAAATTCAAAAAAATTCAAAAAATTAATTCCAAGCTGGAATATAGTCGTGTGATGAAAGACGACACAACAAAAACGAACAGAATACAGAAAATAGACTTATGAAAACAGGTAATAGACAGACAAACACAACGAAGACAACACAAAAGTCGTGCGTCTGGAATATTAGGAAGACATAAAACTACTAACAGAGACATTGCTAATGTAACGATTTTAACCATAGTAAGAACGACCCTAAGGATAGCAAGATTCTGCGAATGACAATTATGCATCCAGAAAAAATTATCCCCGTGTTTGGAGACTCTCACAGGACTCAGACGGGATTGCAGACTCCGGGACAGCAAAGTCCAGCTCTCGGGCGTCTGACAAGTCAGGGACAACCTGCTGCACATTCCGTAACAAAAGCCGGCTCGCCTGCACAAAGGAACCCCAACACGGGTCTAGCATGCAGGTCGTGGAGCTCGTGAATTTTCTCTTTTCCTTCTCCAGTCGGTTCGGCGCGAATCCGCGCGGAACAGGAATGTGGTCACTCGCCGACAAACGCCCCCGTGTTTGATCATTCTGGTCACGTCGGGTCTCTTTCCGCGTTCGCACGGGCCTCGCATGACGCCAAATTCCGTATAGCAGTTTCTAGGCTCATTTTCTGCTATAGCTTTTCTGCTTCCGTGTAAGCCAGGTTGCAGCACCCTACCAATATGTATATATTTGCACATATATCAGTCTTCATACCCGTAAGCTTGCCCAGAAACATAATAGAAAGTGCTCTATTTTTCCGTTACCAATTTTGCTTGCATTTCTATCCATAAACATACAGGGTTGATCTCAGCTGCTTTATGTTGATCACATGACCACAAAATTGCGCGACTGATTCGGTTCAAAATGGCGTCGACATCACAAAATAAGATGAGTAAACTAACCTTTTATTCATTCCTAAGCATTTCTAGACTACCATAACCACGCCTTTGATTTGTTTCTGCAGCCGTTTCCCATCCTTTTCACTAAAGCATTCATTAACATTACCACAGAGGTTGAGTTTTTTTTATAACCAGTTTATGTGTTGTGTGGATATGAGCTATATCCACTGCTACGAATGTGTCATATTATTTTCTATACCCACAGATATAACAGATGATAGCATAAATTAGGGATCGTGTGAGGCAGATTTTAATTTTTCTGCAGTTGCTACTTGCAGCCTGGGTGTGTACGCATGAACTCTTGCCTAGAGCATTGATACTGTTCTGAATGCCAACTTACTTATTTTAATTGTCATTAGTCTTTATGTCTCCTCGTCAGAGAGGTCATTAGAGGCGACATCACATAACTATACAAAAGGAGAGGAATCGACAATGGCTTATGTTAAGGATGTTCACGTGGCAAAGATGCATAATTTTATATTTGCACGACATAGTGATCGTATTATCAACGTTACTTGTGACTACGTTTTCAACTTGTAATAATTTTTGAGCTCCTATAGTTTTCCCATAGCGACATGTCAAAGTCAAAATTTACAAGTTACGAGAACATAGGAATAACATAAACCGTGCAAATTACTCGAATGAAACAATTTACATAGAAATCAGACATTATGGGCAATATGGTAAAATATTTCTAACGCACAACGAAGTCCGTTTGTCTTTTTAAAAATTGCTATAAGTAATGTGATTTTTAATACTTTTCTGATTTTTTTTTAATGCAAAGGAATTTCATTGTGTGTGTTTCAAATCGTTTAGCAGATGGCCCATTATATATAATTTCAGTGTAAATTATTTCATTCGAGTAAGTCACTTGGACTTTGTTATTCCTATGTTCCCGTAACTTGCAATGTTTGACTTTGCCATGTAGCTATGGGAAGAATATGAGAGTTATTTATTTTACGATTGGAAAGTGTAGTCACAAATGACGTCTATTAAACAAACACTGCGTAGTACAAATATAAAAAAAAATGCATTTTTGCCACGTGAACGCCCTTAAAAAACCATCACAGCATTTAGCTGAAGCGATTTCGGGAAACCACGGAAAACATATTGAGGATGACAGGAACCAGGAATATAACCCGGGTCCTCCCGAATGGGAGTCCAATGTGTAACCGCTCGGTAATGTCAAGTTGGTAACTTAGGTAGGTTCCACTGCGTAACTATAATCAGTCGTCAGTTTAGCAAAACTTCACACACCGAGAAGCATACTTTCAATGTGGGCGCCAGTAGGCATCCGCTATTTCCTGGGCAAAAACCTGAAATGAGGTACAATCAGAGACAAAGTAGTAATACAGACGCGAACTGACGTGACGTCATTTGAAACTACGGTCTAAGAGGAAGAGGTCTGACACTGCCTATGCTCTCCAGCAAGAGAAAGTGACCCCCTTTTTGTCGCCGAGCGCTAGTAGTAATTTGGTGGAAGATTTGTCTTGTTTACATCTGGCGACGTTACAATTTTTACAATTATTAATATAAAATTATGTTAACATGGTAAGCTCATATAGTAGATATATGTTTCGTATCCATAAATGCATTGGCGTGTGTGGAACTGTTCATATATGTCGTCTGAAAAAAAAAATATTACCTACAATTGTTTTAGTAAACGCATTTGAATAAAATATATTATTTTCTGCCCTACGAAATTTTATAATCGTTGCAATGTGTGTCTACATGTAAAAGAATGAAAAACTAAATTTTATGGTTGGAAGAAAGTGTATTCCAATACAAAATTACATTTCAATTTTTTTCTTCTATACAATACACGCGATTACGATAACAACTTCACATTTTAAGCTAAGCCAAATACAAAACAAGATAAATCTTCCATTAAATTAATACTAGCGCTCGGCGACAAAAAGGGAGTCACATTTTATTCCTCAGTGTCAAGACCTCTACCTTCATAGACCGTGTTTGAAACGGGCGAACTTCCGCGTTTGTTGAATGCCCGAGGCTGTTGATGTGAGCCCCGTGTATGTTTGGCTCCTGCATGTTATGGCAGGTTTCCTATTGGCCTGGCTGCCGGCTAGCAAGGGAGGCGGTAGGTGTTTCTGTCATGTCGCTGCACATCGAAGCCATTTTTCTGGCTTGTGTAACTGGGTTTGCCTTTCTACCGGCTATTTCACTTCAGTATTACTTAATATTCTGGGGCACTATAGTAGATCATAAAATAGGTGGGAAATGCCTGTACTTAAAAACAAACTGGCTAACGGCAACGTCTGCCACGTTTCCCACAAGCGACAAATCGAGACTGAGCCTGCTGGAAATCAACCCCAGATCACATTCGTGAGAAGCAAGGGGTCAGACAACTACACAGCTGAGACCTTGCGTAAAGGATTTAAAATATGTAACTGTAAACTATATTAAATTAATGAAATCCTTTAAAAAAATCTCGTTACTTCAAGTCGATTTAATTAAGTGACCTGCTGTACTTTACAAGGGGTTAAACGTTTCGGAACACGTAGAAAACGGTCTACTAATAACTATCACAAAACATTATTATTTACTTTAAAATTTAAAGTACTTTTAATGTTCTCGTTCACGTGTTTAATGTGAATATTAAGGCAGCATTGTTGAGGTCTCTTAACCTAATACACATACTTAGCTTTCAGTGTTTGGAAAGGTACATAACATTCTCTTGAAATTAACTTAACTATCAAAACAATAATTATATAATAGTAACTACAGTAAAGCCTTTTAAAGATTTCTGCAATGGGAGTATATTATTTAGTGAAATATAATGGACCATGCGCCATAGTAGGGCTACGTCATCTTAGAAAACGAAGAAATTACCAAGAAAAACGATAAAGGACAAACAAGCCTAACTAGCTTTAGCCAACGAAGACATAAACAACAAAACATGAAAAAAGAACCCAAGAGGAATGGTACCAAGTCATAAAAAATACAAAACAAAATCAATAGTAAAAAAAAAGGGATGGCCAAAGAAAAACGAGAAAATTCAGGACACCAAAATTAAGACAGTGAAGACAACTACAACATAGACAATGTTACACACAAACCAATACGACCCAACAGCGTCATCACAAACACAAGACTAGACGCTAGCCGCGACGTTCAGGGAGCTGACATCTACTCTCCGCTACAGGCAAGACTGTAAGGCAGCACCAGCAATGGTACCAGGTGCAGATGTGTATTTCCGGCAGTTTTGCTTCTACGACGTAATCTTCAGGCAAATCAACACATGGATCTACGGGCCAGAAGTCTCCACGGGGCTGGAAATCTGGAGTAACTGCTCGCTCGGGACTCGCTTCCTAGAGAGAAAACAAGCTACGTATTTCATTTTTCCGCCCTGCTTTTTTTTCGAACTAATAAACATTTGCATTACAGATGGCCGCGTGAATGTCTGCGCGTAAATCAGTGGGTCCCTGGCGTACGCCTATTTTCGAAGTGAAAAAAATGGCAAACCGCCATTACGTACAAAGCGGTGATGAATCCGACAAATAGTTATTTACAGTTTCCGCGCCAAATGATCCTAACGACCGCCGCCGAAAATATCGGCGCACGGCAGCGCATCTCGCCTCTCATGAACAGCTCAACACCTTCATGATGTAGTTGGTGAAGGATAAGGGGCAGCAGCAGCAGCAGCAGGACTTCTTCCTTCCTTTCTTCTCTCTCTCCTTTCTTCTGCTCCAAGATGAAAGTAAGTGAGGCCATAAAGACTGAATGGTACTTAATTCAGTGAGAAAAGTATCAGATTAAAACAGTAGATTTCTCTAAGCCATTCTGCAAAATCAATAAACAGCAATCCTAGACGATAGTTGTTGCCAACTTTCTGAGCAAAATTTTTTCTCGAGTAACATATTTCTGAAGAACAATCGCTGACGCCGAAATACCGTACATTTAACTGAGGCGCGAGAGATCATGTGCATCGTCCTTGGTAAATTTTCCCTCATAAACTTGGAAAATATCATTATCTAGTACTGTTGTTTTGTAGTTTTTCCATACTGATATTCCTAAACGTTTAGATTTCATATGGCTTTTTTAGCGTTTAATTATCTACCACATACTCTTAACGTGTGTTTTATTATATAGAAAAATTTTCAGTGCAACTTTCAACGAAGTGAAGTGAAGAGATATTGGTCAGCACCCTTAACAGCGATGTTTTCAGCGTCGGTGAGAGATGATACGAGTTCAAGTTGAGGAAATGGAAGATCCTTGAGAAAACCCACCGACCAACGTCGTAGTCCGGCACGAGTCCCATATGAGAAAATCTCGTGCTGACGGAGAATCGAGCCCGGATCGCCATGGTGGGACGCAAGCACCTAGCCTCTGCACCATCCATGCTAGATTCTCACTTCGAACTAGTTTCTATGTCAAAAACTGGGGCGTATGATGAATTTACACAGTTTGACATTTATAAATCCACACATAAAATGTTGTTACTCTTAAAGATAATGGATTTTGTTGAATTGTAAGTATTTAAGTGTTATCCAAAAGTAAAACATTAAATACGTTAGCATTAACATTCAAATAAACAAGTTAGGAGAACATAAGAAGTTTGCAGTTAGAATGTAGTTAGTAAACTATACGGGAATAGGCCACGGCCAGCAGCGAACAAATATAAAATTCCAAAACAAAGACATAAGGGAGTGTGCACATACATACTGACATGCCTCAACCAACTTTTATTAAGTATGAAAAAGCAACCATTCTGCAAACAGAAGTGTTATTACTATCTGGTACGTTGGTAATATAGCGACATTCACTTTAAAGCAACACAGAATAAGTCTGCAAAACAGAGAAGCTCTATAAGACAAGAAAAAGAAGACTGGTGAGTACAGCTTCAGTATTGAGTCGAAAATTCGGTCGTCTTTATTAAGGTTCTCGCCCATCGTTTCTCTCATTTTCCGAATTTCACCGAGCATGTCGACGGATTGGTAAAACAATGAACTTACGTTCGGGATGATCCGTATGTCCGAGTTTCAGTCCGACCATTCTGCTTCCGACAATATGTGCCATCTACGGTTTTATTGAAATCACTGCAGGCGAATACTGGGGTTGTATTTGACTAAAAATCATGCCCGCTTCCTATTTGATCCAGATGGGAGCCTAGCGCACTAGCATCTACATAAACGCGGCCGCTGCGAATATGAAGCAGCAACTATGTAAGGGTATCTGGTGATGTAATTTTTTTATCTCAACTTTCCGTTTCGATAATTTCAGTTTTGGTTAATGAAATAACTGACTATTACCACTTTTATTAATAATGTTACATTTTATCCTCACAAATAAAACCTATTACATTCAAAATACATTTGTAGAGTACAGCCAAATTATCTTTAAAAATTCATAACTTTTGGACGGTTGCGACGGTAGGTATTGGGTCCCTCTATCACCCGCCTCTTTATTGACGTCTACTCCCGGAACATCCTGTAAATACTGTCACGTCACTATGAATGCGAGAAAAATGTTTTCAGTATAGTGGTCTAGTATATTAACTTAATAGAATTGAGTGATTAACTTGATTTAAAATAGAACCTTTAAATTGAAACAATGTTTTCCACGTGTTTATTTTAGGTAATTTTCTCTAAGAGAGTCTTATACTTGACCGCAATTTCAACCATAGCAAAAATATGTTAAAATATGTATAATATAGTAAGAATGTAGCAAATATTATTTGGCTCTTCAATAGCCTACTTTCCTCCCTCCTTTATAGCCTCTACATCGTCCGGCGTTGTGTAATTGTTTCATTTAACCTTAGGGCCTAAATTCATGACGCACTTAGGTTAGACGATCAACTATGCTTTTAACCCCCGACGCAAAAAGAGGGGTTTTATAAGTTTGACGTGTCTGTCTGTGTATCAGTGAGTCTGTCTGTAGCATCGTAGCTCCTAAACGAATGAACCGATTTTGAAGCGGTATTTTGTTTGGAAGCTGACTTTATCGAGCGTTTTCTTAGCTATGATTCAAGGAAATCTGTTCGGTCGTTTAAAGATCATCAGCTCATTTTTAATGTTTTTTTTCTTCTGCGTTTGTGAGCAATTCTACTGGTCTGATCTATTTGAAATTTAGTATCCTATGAGTCGGTTTTTTTTTTTAAATTTTTAATTCATGTCTTAACTTATTATTTGGCAAACTGTCAGCATATCACTTTATGCCGGCAAATAACAGTAAATTGAATTTTATTTATTTAGATGGTAGCTGTTCATAACCGCGCTTGTTAAACCATGTCGATAGGGCATGATTTTAGGCGTGTATCATAAGTTACAAAGTTAGCTTGAGCAGGATTAAAATTTGAACTTGAGGCGTTGAAATAAATACTCGAGTAAAGTAAGCTATTAGTACGCTACGTGCAAATGAAACCACAAGAAAGTGATAACACACTCACTGTGTTCAGAATACCGAAGAAAGAAGCATGACTTGACAATATGATTGCTGCTGATTCAACAAGTATTTGAAATATGTTGTTATGTTTAATTTGAATTCTTTTTTTGTTTAAAAACCTAGAATTGTTTGCAGGTGTATCGACATAACATTGGGATCGAAAAAATTTGGTCATGTGAACGAGCAAACCCACTTAACCCCGGCTCGTTACTTTTTCTTCAAACTAAAAGAACGAGGCTTATTTACATACCCGTGCAGAAAATTGCAAAATATTTCCACAATCCATTATGTGGATACATAAAAATTGCTGCGTCAATAAAATCTACTCAAAATGGTCACAAACATTTCAAACAATCTTAATCACAAATTCTAGTGATGATAATAATCCAAATGTTCTCTGTTTGTTTTACTAATAATAAGAGACCTATTTGTAATTGTAAATGCAAGTTTTTGTCACTACTTACTTTGTCATTAATAACTTTGTAATGTATAATAACCATTGTTAAATGTAAGAAGAGGTCACGCCTAAATTTTGTTAGTAAAAACTTAAACGTAAATAAAATAAATAGAAATAAGTTAATATATTAACACATTTAAATGCAACGTGATAAAGGACTCGAACATAGAATTTAACAAAAAAGTGTCCAACTCCCCTCCCTCAATAATCGTAGTCATTAGTATACTAAGTGGGGAATACTGTTCTTTAATTCCAGACTGAGAATCAAGCTTCAGTTTGTGTTTGGTTCAATAATGATGTACAATTTATTATTATTTTTTCTCGCAAACACAACCCTAAAACCTGCAGTGTTTCATTGGAATCTTACTCACAGTTTTCTGACAGAGTTTTACCCAGAAAACACTGTGGCCAATCTCAGTCAGCTATTGATGCCATATTCAAATACGCTTCAGAGTGACAAAAATGGTGTCGAGATGTTTCTGAACACGTAATTATCAATAGGTTATGTTTACAAACAAAATAATTCACGTGTTATGGTACATTTTGAGGGGTTAAAAGGCATTAGTATTTAAAAATTTCGAATAGAATAAAACTGCGGGTACCTCCAAAAAAGTTCAAATGTTCCTTAGTAGATGAATAATAAATCGTAACCTAAGATAACATGGTTTTATGGTACGGAAATAATCAGTGTTTAAATAAACGAAACGCTAATAAAATATTTTTGCTTTTGATACCTTTAGGCGTAGTGTAGTTAAGATAGAGAATAAAACAACTTCTTCCTTTATATCTCTTGCTACATATTCAGCTATGCACAATGCTACAGTCGTGTGTATAGAATAGATTGGGTGTCGTTTACGAGAAGTTATAGGAATGTAATGTCCTAGCCGCTTGTAACTTGAACATGAACTTCAAACGAGTCCCGCCTGCTTGGCACAAAAATCTCACGTGTAAAGTTTCTGAAACATTCAAGCTGTAGATAAATATTTTCGTCTAAGCTGCGTATAGAATCCCAGATGCACAGGCAAAAAAAAAGTGTGGCAGCTAATTTTACTTAGAGGTCATGGTTCATAAAAACCGCTATAAAACTTTTCGTAATATTAAGGTTTTTGGAAGTAATTACAGAGATGCATTAGAAAGAGGAGCAGTCCAAGAAATTTGTGGCATGTTCATGAGTAAATATTTTGCTATAGCGATGAGTTTCTGCGTCAACTATTTTAACACCACAATTTTGCACTTTATATGTAAAGTAAGACGGCTTTACGTGCTGGCCGGAGGGTTTTCTCGGGTATATCTCGTTTCCCCTGATATTAGGGGGATAGTATCGAATCGGCTTGGTGAACCTGGACACTCTTGTATGACGGGTAAACAGGAGAAACTAAGAGGGTGGTTCAGAGGAACGCTGATTGTCTACGGGCTACAACTAATAAAATCTGCATTCGAGGTGTAATAGGCCTACCTAGACTTTCCTCCTCATACGGTATTAATGTATTTTTAAACTTAAATTAATGTCCTTTAAAACCAACCCATTAAACAGCTACTAATGAAAAACTTCGAATTTTTAAAATTATTTTTAGCACTTCATATCTGATATGTAATTAAAAATTTATATTTAGGACTAGGAAAAATTCGTGAGTTCAATGACATTCATGCTAGAATCCAATGTCATATGCATACTCAAGCCCCGTCTAATCGTTCATTGTCAGCTGTCTGAATAAGTAGCAGGTGATGGACACATGGTAGGGCTTCGGTATACACAGGATAATGGATTCTAGTATGTTGTTCGTTGAACTCGCGAAATATTCCTAGCCCTACTTATATTTCACAAAAATTAAAGAAAATATAATTTCCAGAAAACCACTTCAATTTTATTTAAACATTGAGTCCTTGTTTTACGCTACGTGGCTGCAAACTAGGTAGGCGGATCACTTAATAAAAACTGTAAAAAGGTTTACCAGAAATAAGAGTGTTGGTTTTACATGAGTATATCTGCTTTAAATGTTAAGATAATTTTTTTAGAGTATGAGGATTACATGAATACAACGAAATAAATACTTCTTGAACTGACAGAGCTAGACGGGGACATTTCGTTTAGTGCCAAACTCAGCTCGCCAGTACGTCGTAGTCGCGAGATATACTGCCCAGATATTTTCGCCGTCGTCCAAAATGACCGCCAACCCGCATGTGGGACTCCACCCGCACATCACGTATGCGCGGCGCCATTTCAAGGTCATGCTCGCTTCGTGGTAGTATTCTGAACGAGACCGCATTAAAATCAAGAGTGTTAAACTGTCAGATGTTTGGTAGCGGGACGTGGCGGTACAGTGGTTAGGCCACTCGCCTTTCACCGTGGTTCCGGGTTCGAGTTCGAGTGCGAAATGGGGTGAACGTTGCCGTTGGTTATCCCATGGAAATTTTTTTGTTGCTTCTTCATTGCATATCACTCCTAAAGTCTGTCAAACCGGAGGCGTGGTCAAGGAGCTAGTTCCTGCCCGGATTTTTGTATAGAGCAGTAGATCAGTTTACTGCAGTCTAAGTTGTCGTAGCAGTGCCATGGCTTGTATCCGAGGGAGGTACTGCGAGCCACTCCATCAAGGAAGATGACTTTGCTCCAAGGTTCGTGAGTGTTGGTGGGTTCTATACTAGAATGGGTTCCCTCAGCCTCTGCTATTTGCTTTGCGCTTCCGTGACACTTCAACTTGATAACCACTCGCTTTCAAGTCAACCTGCAGCCTCCACTTGGCTCTACTGGATCTTAGAACCATTGCAGGCTCTGGCATGCGTGCTCTATGCCTCCTGGTCTCCTTTGGGCTCGGGTAGGGGTATCTGCCTTGATGGTTTCTCCCACAGATGGCACCATGGCAAAACCACTAGGTGGGGAGTTAGACTACCAAGCTCTCAGGTCTTTAGGGCCCAAAAAGGCTGGGTTACAGTGTTAAAAAATTCTGATAATTGAATGGCCACCCAGGAGGTGCTTGCATGTCCAATAGACCTCGAGGAGTTCAGGGTGGGAAACTCAACAGTGTCCATGAAAATTAGGTAGTACTAAACGAGGCCAGATAGCCTACGGGATGTTCCTTCCGTACCGGGTCTGGGTCATATTCGCAGTGGTAGTGGTTTCCCGCATGCTTGACAGACTCAGAGAGGACCCTCGTCTATGACAAGTCTACGAGTTGGTTGTGGAAGTGCTCAGGAGCAAGCCTGCAAAGCTTATCAGTGGTGTGGTAGTGCCTCGACTCAAACCAAGATGTGGTTGAGTAGTGGTTCTCAGTCAGGATGGTTAGGGGGAGCATGTGGGTTGGCGAGTAACTGGGATGTGGTTCGTTAGGTTCTTTTTGTCTGCCAGTGCTCTGCCTTTGGGAGTTGTGTTTGCGACGCATTACATTGCTCTGCTAGTGGTTTTAGCGGTCCCAACTTCATGTTAGCCATGTTCCACTGCGACTGTATGGAGCGTGATCTCTGTCTGGCAAAATCCACTACTCTGGCTCTTGTCTGCTATAAGCCTGTTTCAACTGATTAAATCCATTGTTTAGGTGCAGCAGGCTTGCTTGCTGCTGGTACTTTTCTGTGATAGCTTATGGTAAAGTTAGTATACATTTTAGTAATCAGGATAATGAATACCTGGTCTGAATGTAAATGGAACCATATTCAGGACTTAGAATTTGTCATTGAATTTGATATTTAAATGCTGGTGTCGTGACTAGGGTTGCAACACATTTGCGCATTAATATTTACCCTGAGAAGTCAGATAACTGTTGATGAAAGAGACTGAAAAAAATCCACTACGTGTTCCCGCTTTCGGACAGGGAAACATTGTATGAGAGATGACCGAGGTAAGGATAGGATCGGCTGCTCGACTAGCGAGATATACCTGTCCCCCGTCTGGTCCGCAGAATGGATGAGGTGAAGTGGGATGAATGTGGAGCAGTAACTGATTGAGAGAGGCGGAGAAAATGGGAGTTTTCCGAGAAAACATGCCGGCCGGCGACAACGTCCACCACGTTTCCCACGTGCGAAAATTCCGAGACCGGACCCACCGGGGATCTAACCCGGATCACTTAGGTGGAAGGCGAGATGTATGACCCCTCAATCATCGCAGAACTTTGATGAAAGATACTAGTTGTATGACTATATAACATTTCATATGTGAGTATTTTCAGGTTTTGTACAATCAGAAATACTATATTTAATGGGGAGATAGGAAATATATATTTGAAGTTAGTGGCGGTGAAGCCAGAGTTTAATAGCTTTGAAAATTATGTTCAATTAGTAATTTATGTAAATGTCATATTGTCCTTATGGGTGGGTTATAGAGTTTATATTCAAGAACTGTTATTTAGCTACGCTGGATTGATTGTGAATTCAGTACGTCGTTAAATGGTTTTATTTTACGTGAGATCAGATGTATATTTTTGTATTTTAGTTGATATTTTATGAAACATTTAGGCATAAATGACATATTGGTCCGTTCTAAATGTCTAAATATAATCAGAAAAACATCGGTATACCTGCGTCTATTATGATAATTTGATATGATTTCCTTTTCTTTTTCTGGATGTTTACCACATATTTTAGCCTTTATACTGTGGTCTAGGTTCGTTACATAATCTGTATGTTTAACTTTCAACTGTTTTGTACCGGCGAGGGTAGGGTATTGCTGTGCCCTGTGCAGGAAAACGTATCTTGGTAATATACAAATGGTGTTGTTTTTGAGCTATCATATCGAGCGTAGAGAAGGAAGGTACTACACCAAAGGCCTAATTTAGATATCCTGGGTACAACCCAGGCTCAGCTGCTCAGTAGTGACAGATGTGGGGGTGGGGATATTGCCCCCTTCCTTGCATTGTGACTGTGTGGGGGCAAGCATAAGATAAATTAAATTTCACGTACATAATCTTATTTCAATTCTTGTAGCAGGAAAATGACCAACACAACCAATTTGAATCTCTTTATTAGAAATCTAAATTTTCAAGAAAGTCCCAACTGCATCTTCACAAGGATGTTACAAAATTTTTGCGACTATTTTCGACAGCATTAACGTTTGCATTATTTGTCCACCCCTGAACCGAAAACGTTCCGATGTCACTGGCGCTGCTAGTATACACAGTCTTACCCATCCAAATTGTTAGCACGCGATGGAATTTTCAAAACATAAAAAATACTACTCTCATCATTCTCGGGTATAACAACGGTTTTTTATAACACCTATTGCAGTACTCCAAACTTATTAGCTCAAATTCTACTAACATAACTTTACTGATGCGGTGCAGATATAACCCGTAGTCTGCCCACTTACTCCACTGCACTGAAATAGCACTCGGAGTTCACTATACTATACAGAAAAACATTCCCGTTTCCCTCAGACGTGGACCAATGAAAACACAGATCATAACAGTACTAACAAATATGACATTTTAACACATTTTAATATATTCTAAATTCCTAATTTGGTTTTGTACAATCAATCAATATAAAAGTTATGTTGTGGAGAAATTAAACTAAATCCAAAATTTTATGGATACTTGAGCAGAGAGCTTCGATGCCGAGACTTTAGATCAACACGATATGACGGGCGCAACTTCAGTAAGTAGTTAAGTACCTTCCAAACATGACAAATAGTCAGTGGTTCGTGTATGTATTTCGTGTCCAAAATATCACATTTCCCACACAGGGAAATGTGTCGACGACGTCCCCTTGGACTAATTTCTACCTGCCCACGGCGATTTAATGTGCCGTCAATTCACTTAGTAAAATTAATTGTTTAAAGTTAACTGCCGCTCCCTAAACGCACTGAATTTTACACAGACACTAAAATCAGTGTTATAAAAACTACTACAGTGTATAACATCACATTCTAACAGCTATATCGAACACAACAATGAACTAACTGACGCTGTAGCAAGCAAACGTGTAACCTATTAAATTTCAAGCCAAGCCACAAATTATGTACACGTGTTTCTACTATTCATATCAATTTTAAAACACACCACATACATTCTTCGAATGAATTCGAAAAACCCAAAACATAAGGAAGCTGTGGTGGTTGTGGTCAGACAGGTTGCCTTCCGTCTAGGAAGTATTATATTCCCGGCGGGGATGGTTCCTGGATTTTCGTATGTGAAAAATCGTACCGGACGATGCCCTTGGTCGACGAGTATTCTCGGGTATCTCCCGCATCCCCAGCCCGTTCACTCCGGCGTCGATTAAGGCCTCGATCTTTAGTTTAGCAGTAATTTCGAAAATATTTTTAACGCAAATTTATACATATAAAAAAATTCATTCTGGCAGTTTTAACACTTATATATCAACGTTTGTATATGAATTTTTAAAATGCAATACACCAAACGGATTTTTGGATTCTAGCCCATGAAATAGCACACATTATGTTGTGAAAATAAGACAAAATAAAATAATTTTTTGCTAGCAAACGTCACATAAAAAAAAAAACTCTGTGGCACAATTGTGTATCGTATGACTATACACAGTCTCAAATTTTGTCAAAGCATTTAGTTAAAAATTAATTGAGTTATTTGCAATTGTTTGAAATAAGTGAAAGGTCATGGTCATAATATCTCGTTACACCACTCACCAAAGCTAACTCTACATATGGTTCTGGTCACTCGTTTCTTGCTTTGGCACAGCCACATGTTAGAAAGCTTCCCCAGTGAGCACGGCTGTAGGTTACATTCACACGATCGTGGCGGCCACAACCTCTCGGTTAACTACACGTATAGATTTAGTCACTCGTTTCTTAATTTGACACAGCAACGTGTTAGGGAACTTCCTCAGTGAGCACGACTGTAGGTTACATTCACACGATCGTGGCGGCCACAACATCTCGGTTAACTACACGTATGGATCTGGTCACTAGTTTCTTGCTTTGGCACAGCCACGTGTTAGGGAACTTCCTCAGTGAGCACGACTGTAGGTTACATTCACACGATCGTGGCGGCCACAACTTCTCGGTTAACTATACATATGGATCTGGTCACTCGTTTCTAGCTTTGGCACAGCCACGTGTTAGGGAATTTCCTCAGTGAGCATGGCTGTAGGTTACATTCACACGATCGTGGCGGCCACAACCTCTCGGTTAACTATACATATGGATCTGGTCACTTGTTTCTTGCTTTGGCACAGCCAGGTGTTAGGGGGACTTCTCCAGTGAGCACGGCTGTAGGGTTCATTCTAACGATCGTGGCGGCCACAACCTCTCGGTTAACTATACATAAGGGTCTGGTCACTCGTTTCTTGCTTTGGCACAGCCACGTGTTAGGGAACTTCCTCAGTTTGCACGGCGGTAGGTTACATTCTCACGGTCGTGGTGGCCACAACATTTCGGTTAACACTTTACATGTGGATGTGGTCACTCGCTTCATGCTTTGGCACAGCCACATGTTAGAGAGCTTACACAGTGAGCACGGCGGTAGGTTACATTCACACGATCGTGGTGGCCACAACCTCTCGGTTAACTATATATCTGGACCTGGTCAACTCTTTTCTTGCTTTGGCACAGCCACATGTTAGAGAGCTTCCTCAGTGAGCTCGGCGGTAGGTTATATTCACACGGTCGTGGCGGCCACAACATTTCGGTTAACTTTACATGTGGATATGGTCACTCGCTTCTTGCTTTGGCACAGCCACATGTTAGAGCTTCCACCTTGAGCACGGCTGGTAGGTTACATTCACACGGTAGTGGCGGCCACAACCTCTCGGTTAACTATACATATATATCTAGTCACTCGTTTCTTGCTTTGGCACAGCCACATGTTAGAGAGCTTCCACAGTGAGCACGGCGGTAGGTTATATTCACACGGTCGTGGCGGCCACAACATTTCGGTTAACTTTACATGTGGATATGGTCACTCGCTTCTTACTTTGGCACAGCCACGTGTTTT
>PNEQ01109806.1:0-59479 GCA_003012365.1 Medauroidea extradentata
TCCCGTCCTCCGGCCGGCTGGTGCTCCGCCTGCCTCGTCCCGTCCTCCGGCCGGCTGGTGCTCCGCCTGCCTCATCCCGTCCTCCGGCCGGCTGGTGCTCCGCCTGCCTCATCCCGTCCTCCGGCCGGCTGGTGCTCCGCCTGCCTCATCCCATCCTCCGGCCGGCTGGTGCTCCGCCTGCCTCATCCCGTCCTCTGGCCGGCTGGTGCTCCACCTGCCTCATGCCGTCCTCCGGCCGGCTGGTACTCCGCCTGCCTCATCCCGTCCTCTGGCCGGCTGATGCTCTGCCTGCCTTTTCCCATCCTCCGGCCTACCATTGAATGTCTCAGATATGTGGTACAGGACACTTGACAACAGCACGTCTGGGGTGAGTCACTAGCCACACCAGCCGAGCTAGAGAAGTGAAAGAACTGCAAAACTAAGGAATTTGTGTCATCGTCACGTCCCATCTGCTGAGAGTGCGTCAGGAGCTATGACTAGGTAGTGGTCAAAAGTGGCACAACTGACGCAGATTAGTCATTTATTTTGCTTTCAAACTAACCAGTTTTCAGATAGGTCCTTGTGCTGCGCACACATATTGTCGTACAGTTTGTGTGGTCTCTTGCTGTTGTGAGGTAAACCTGGCCCGTGCACAGGATTTAGGGTATGGGAGTTTGGTGGGAATTCAATTACTATTTAATCTTTTATCTCTCAATAATAATAATAATAATAATAATAATAATAATAATAATAATAATAATAATAATAATAATAACAATAACGGTAATCCAAGTTATAAAGTTGTTCAAAATACAAGTTCATCGATATAATTCTAACAAAGAAGGTATTACCAACAGTGTTAGAACTGAGATATAATGATTTAAGAATAACACAAACCGAAACTAACATACACTGTTTTTCTACATATTATTCAACTTTACAAATCCACACACTCATAATGATTAATGACATAACACACACATGCACATGCGCGCACGCACGCACACACACGCAATAAGAACATTTATTTGTGAATGACTCAAATTCTGAAATCACATCTTTAACAGGAATGTCAATATTTCGATCAATGTTAATTAAGGCTAGACCATTAAGTCGTTTTTCAGACATAGCATTTTTTAAACGGAACTGCAAATTTTTAGTTGCATTTATCAGTTGGAATGCTTCAGTTGCCACTTTGTTTCTCGCCATAGAGAAATTTCATCCAAAGCTTCCAACACACCTTCTTGTAACTCACAATAAATATAAATAGACTGATGACGTTCAACCCATCTAGTTGGGCAGTGTTTCTTCAATTTTGTGTGTTTTGTTTCTGGCAAGTTTTCAGAATGGGCTTGTTGAAGAACTGCGTTATGCATTGGAAAATTGAAACAAGTTGTTGATACTTTCTATAGTACCCAGGCAATTCCGTATTGCTGCAATACTACTGGCAGAGCTTACGGCAAGATTAAGTTTATATGATGATCAATGTACAGAACTAGAGGGTGTGTTTCCTGGATGTACGCTTGGCTCCATGGGGTTTACCACTCATGGCTGCTGCCCCGTCATAACCGTGACCATAGAGATGATCAGTGTTTATATCACATTTCTTCAAGAATGCTATAGCAGTTGTAGCCAAGTTCTTCGCAATGCAGTCTGTCACAGGGACAAAACGTAAGCAGTTCTCTTTTAACAAGCTTTTGCCATCCTGTTGTAATATATAACGCATACATATTGACAGCTGCTCACTTGTTTCATCTGTTGGCAGAGAAAATGCTTCTGATTTATTTACATTGTCAACCAGCTTCCTAAGAATTTTATGATAGAAAATTGTAATGACTTATTCTGGTTTCGGTTACTTATATACAGTGAATTTTTGAAGCAGTCTCTATATGATTTCAGTGTCTCTCGTCTGTTTTAGCTCGGTACCTGAGAAGTGCTCTGAAGTTTCCATCATTTGCTACAGCCATTTCAGATGTTTTCTGCCCACCTTCAAGTGACCCTCGTAAGGGAAAACCTTGACGTCCACATTCGGGTAATGGGCCAGAACTGAACCTTGTTCCTGGTACTGGGATGGAACTGCAATCTGATGTAGACTGAAAATAAAGAATGATAAGAAGATTAACTAAAGTTTGAAATTGTTAAGTAAAAATAAAAAAATATATTATTATTGCTTTTTATTAATCACACTTACACAACAGATTGCAACTAACAGTCTCATAAACCAAAGTTTAGACTATATTTTAGGCTAGCTATTAAATAGCATATTGCACATGAAATGGTAATGAAATGTCAAATTTGTTGTTATCTGTTAAAGAATTAGACTACAGTTCGAATACATTTTTTGCTATATTTTGTGGGATTTTAATTAGTGGTTGGTGTAATATATAATATCTTATTGATTGATGGAAGACTTTAATAAATTGCAGCCCCAGATAATGTTAGAATATTTAAGTAAACTTGAGATTATTATGTTATTTACGTGAAAACTTTAAAGAGAAATGTTCCTGTAAATTGTGCATATGTTTGTATCATAATTTAATATTTAGACGTAGTAACTGTAACTGCTCAAAAGCTCAACATGGTAAAATGATGACTAATGCAATCTTTGAAAGTTCGTTATTGTAATTAGTTGTTTTGTTAACACAATAATTTTGAAGTTAGAAGTTATTAAACTAATGGCCACCCAACAATTGATTTAGTACAGAAAATGACACTCACAGCACAGAATTTCAGAATAAAAACAAAAGGGGTCACACAGAAAAAACTAAGATTAATCAATACAATTGTGTAAAAATGCTGGGTAAATTGAGTATGCATATGTTGCGACTTATTAGCATTGAAAAAATGTACCTCTTAGATTGTTGGTACGAAATAGTGTTGTAAACACCTTTCTAAAAGAAACGATCGGGACAAACTTTTATTTTCACTCAATTTTAAACAATAAAAAATTGTCTTGTGCTATTTGTGTACCTTTCTGCCTGTACTGGACTCGCAAAGGCCACTTTAATAAGTTTATTTATTTGAAGCATGGAGGGAAAAAAATTTCGTGTTAATAATATTCTTATACATAGTTCTTTCATGCACAGTCACATTTCTATTGACATTATCAGACAGCAATGATCTTTTATTGTTTGAATGTTTACATTATTTAGCTAATAACTGAAAAAAAAAATCAATACTACCTTACAGAAAAGAATACCAATAGAAAACTTCATTTTGTATCTTGCTGAAATAATTAACCAGTAACTTCTGTCGTTTGGCACTTGACATTTTTCCTTTCTTGTAGTATATATTAACGAGCCTTAAAGCAAGGATGCCGACTGCAGTGCCTGTAGAACTACACTGTCAGAAATATTGCATTCGCTGCTGCAATATTTTGTACGTTTCATAACAGAGAGCCGCACCGGTAATGTTTGATGTTATTTGACGCTTTCATTTCCGCAATTAGTATGGTTCAGCAGAACCAGTAAAGTTGGAGAGAATTTACTGCAATACTTATTATAATGAGAATTTAGTGTAATACTTCTTAGAATGAGAATTTACTGTAATACTTCTTAGAATGAGAATTTACTGTAATACTTCTTAGAATGAGAATTTGTAAGACATTTTCTTTATATGTTGATAATAATGTTTCGTATTTGACAAAGTCATTTGATGTAAATTTTAAGTCACTGTTTTATTTTTTTATAACTATGTAACTTCATGGGGAACCCCCCCCCCCCTCTTTGAGCATGGTCCTGATGTAAACATAGACAAGGTCCCAGGAGGCAAACAGATTTATTAAAACGTATGTGTGAATATATGTGCCTATTGAAATAAGTTGCTATTTCAATCAACAATATTGCAATAGTACCCTGTAAATTGTGTCGAAACGCTGACATTGCTGACACTTAATTTACGTTGCCGGCGATATTTATCTTTCGTTGTCATGGATTCATGCTTGAACTTGATGTTGATCTACAGAAGTATCCATTTAATCAAAATACGTAAATCTATTGAAAAATATAACTAGTTCAATACACTTTATAACAATATTTTGCAAATAACGCCCAAAAACTGGTGTTGCGGCATCAAGAGTATTCTTGCAAATAACTTCCAAAAACGTTAGTTGTGGCTGTGAGAATATGTATTGCTGGCAACATATTTTCTCAATTTTGAGCAAAAAAAAAGGTCATATATCTGCATCCAGTGTATTTGTAATTCAAAATACGTCACTCTGTTGAAAAATATTACTATTTCAATAAACTTTGTTTTATTCTTGCAATAACTTCCGAAATGACGTTCTGCAGCAAGAATTAATTTTATCGACAACGTTTATGATATATACTGAATAAAATAAAAGTCGTAGGTACACTTCAAAGGCCTACTTTCAACAATAATGTGTTTGTTTTTCCAAATACAATAGTTTTGCGCCGAAGACGAGTGAATGCCGATTCAATGACAAAAACCGGTGAATTTAGGCATTTTAAAGTTGGGGGATCGCCGAAAATTGGCCAAAATTCTATTAACAAGCCCTCAGAAATAACGACCCTATTCCCGGGAACCGCAAAAAGTCGTTGAATCGGGAGTTGACTGTATAAATTTCAATTTTCATTATTGACTAGATCACATACAACTGGATTTTAATACCTACAACAATAACCATCCGTACGATGCAGCAAAATTACGTTTCCAAATTTAATAGGTCATTTTAACTTTCTGACCCAAAAAAAAATATATACAATGCGCAAATGAATGAATTTATGGCGGTTTTTTCTTACCTGCTGGTGTGCGAATTCGTTTCTTGCAAGAGTTGCACGTTGCACATTCACCATCATCTTTGGTATAATAATTCCACACAAGACTTTTTTTACTACTTGCGCACTCACCATTCACTAGGCCCGTTCTACAATGTTACTGAAGCATAACAAAATGGAAGCGTAAGCAGAACACGCTCAGCTCTCTGCCCAGTTTTTCCCCAGTGAAAAGGTAATTTAAGAAATTCTTACCAATGAGTATAAAGACAAATGACGACACACAATACAACCAAGATCAAGCTAACTTCCTATGAGATGACCAGATCCTTTCTTTCTTCTGTGTGTTATCCGTGTCCGCATGCGTTCTGTTGGAGGATCGAATTGGAAGGAGTTATGTTGTCCGTGATATTGTAGAACAGACCTTATAATTATTCACTTACGCCTCGGGATATTACACATCAATCAACAGGAACACACGTGGTGATAAAACGGAAATGAGAAAAAAATATCTACACAACCAGGGATGGAAATCTTGAAAGTTAAAAATGTAGTACTCAAGGATGAAAATTATAGTATTTTGTACAAAATTTTAGTTCATTTATAAATATTGGAAACAAGTAGCAACTTTATTAATTACAAAACCAACTTATTAAAAAAAAGGCTGTAGAATTTACACATGTGAACTGTCATCATATTAGGTTATAATATAAATATGAGTACATAAAAAGTAATATACTCAAATAAATAATTAAATCATAAAATGCATCCCACATCAAGTAATTATGCATAGTCAAAAAATTTTTTTGCTGGTTTTAACATCATACGAAAAGAGTCTGGTAAAGAAGATTACACAATTCCTACATTTTCTTCGATTTCATCCACATTGTTGTTGGCTGACTGATACATGTTTTTTGTCGTAACACATGATAACATTTCCTTGGTTGGTTTAAAACACAACTTCCACTATTAGGTCTGTACTTGACACAGAAGCAAGTAGGATACACATCCTCTTACTATCTACACTAACAAGCATGTTTTCCAGAACATGTCCGGCTCTCCGCACCGACCACCCCGCCTGTACCTGATCTCTATGGTTTAACAGGAGACAACTTACAGAGCCATATAATGGACATTTGCCTTGTTCCGGGTAAACAGACCACCTCCAAGCGAGCTTGGAAAAACATGTCCCTCCACTGGGCCAACCAGACACCTAGCTTCTTAGGATCTGGAGCTTCGGGCCACGCGACACTCAACCGCAACAAAGGTTCACCAATCCGACGTGCAAGTTAAGGGGGTTAGCCCCATACACTACCAGTGGCAAGCAATTACTGGCACGGCCGCCCACAAGGGGGGGGGGTATCGATTGTCTTCTGTTCATCTTGGCCTGGAGCGACATTAAACAACAGCCTGGAGCGCATCATTACGTGGAATCCAGACTGCGCAAAACTTTCCTGGCGAATACTGACAGCAGTGCTCTCGCATCGCAGTCAGTCGCAGAAGCGGCCAAAGAAAAGTCGAACCCTAACAGGGAGAGCTGCACCCGCAACAACTCCCGATGTACTTCAACAGCCCACAATCATTCAGTACATGCGGCATGGTGTGAGGCACCTGACAGTTACTACACATCGGGTCGTTAGCCAGCTTGAAATTATACAGCTTTGCTTTAAAGTTCCCATGACCAGTTAGAAATTGTGTCAAATATAAATCCAAGACTAGCTTGAATTTCACACGCTCCGTGACGCTTGGGAATACAGCGTAAGTGGCCCGACCTTTCTCGAAAGACGTCCAGGCCCACTGCCAGAGTTCGAGGGTTTCTTCTCGAGCCTGGATAGCTGTCTCGGGTAACAGTTCTCCCCGCACTCTCAACTCAGTTAAAGCCCCCTTTTCTCGGATCAGGAGATCAAGGGGAAGCTGACCAGCCAGAACCTGCAAGGCATCCATAGATGCAGTGCGGTAAGCCTTTGACAGTCAACAGGGCCGCGCGTTGCGCACTTAGCAACTTACGACGCACGTGTGAGTGCTCTGCTCTCGTGTACTATGCGACCGCTCCGTATGTCATGATGGGGAGGAAGATCCCCTTATACAGACACGATAAGGTTTGATAATTTCAGGCCGCCAGGACCTGGCGCTATCGCTTTCAGCCTATGAAAGAGTACCACGGCCTTTTGAGTGACGTATTTCACGTGGTGAGTGAAAGTCAGATGCTCGTCTAGAAGAACACCTAAATACTTGTAGGTCCTCACGAACCCCAAGCGGCAGCCATTCAACTCCACAGTGCCCGTACGTGCCCCTGAATCGTCCCTTTAGCAGCATACACTTTGACTTCGTGGAGAAGTAGCAGAGCTTCACTCCTCGAGCCCAGTTCGCAATAGAGGTCATTGCCTCTCATGCTTTCAGTTCTAGTGATCGTCTGGAGTGACCAGGGATTAGCAGCAGCCCATCATCTGCATATCCAAACAGCACACAGCCGTCTGGTAGAGGCAGGTGAAGGAAGCTGTCAATCAGTATGTTCCAGAGCAACGGTCCGAGCACAGACCCCTGTGGGCAACCTTTATTAAGCGTCTTCTCGACCATGGAGGCCTTTAAGGCCATTACCCATTTCCGGTCTCTTAGGTAACTCCCTATCAAGAGAAGGTGGTTACGAGGACACTGTATGTCGCGCAGCCGACGTAGTATCTCAGGCCACTAAGCGTTGTCAAATGCGCCCGATATGTCGAAGAATACACCTGTCATGTATTTGTCCTCAGATGTTATGAGGAATTGAATCACATCATACAGGGCATTATCCGTGCCCATACCTGTGCGGAAACCGTACTGGTTCTGTGCTAATGAGTGACCCACACTCATGTGAGAAAGAAGGCGTTCATAAACCAACTTCTCAAGAACCTTACCTAGAACCGGCAGCAAGGGATCATCACTGGGAAGGAGCACATATAGAAGCCGTACCGAACTTTCTACCATACCAAGACAGTCAAGTCTGTCACCTCCACAGAGGCTGTACATCGGGTCTTCTACTCTGGCCTTCCCAGAGGTTATACTGTACACTATTCCCCATGGGTTCTTGTTGCCCTCACTCACAACAAAGGACTGCTAGTAGTCGATCCTTATAGACTAGATTCGCCTTCGGTACTCCGTGCATCGGATCTTATAGCTGCGGAATACGTCAAGGCGCTCGGCCATGCGGAACCGCTGAATTCGGCGCCGAGTGGCACTTAGTTATTTGCGGAGCACCTCTAGCTCGTCCGTCCACCAGGGGTTTTTCAACTCTCGATGAGTTCGCGTCCGAAGACAGCAAGCCGACGTTTCCTGGACTATACGAGTAAGTTCAGCGGCCTGTTGCAGAATGTTTCCACTCGCAAACACAGCCTCACTATTCCTGAGCTTACGCTGCAGGGTTTCGTCAAATACACGCCAGTTTGCACGGCGGTGGATATGAATCGTACGTGGGATAGTGGCCGCAGCCTCGCAGCCCTTCCGCCTCCCAGGGCATAGGCTAAAGAGGATCAAGCGGTGATTACTCGACGACTCAGTCGTCACCCTCCAATTGTGGACCCATCCGGCAGCTGACAATGTGGACAACGTGACATCCAAATAAGATTCTGTGACATGAGCATCTGACACAAAGGTAGCCGATACTCCCGCCAAATTATGCACATGGAAATCGTGTGCCAGTATGAAGCCATTGAGTTCCTCGCCCCGAGCATCCTCACGAGGAGAGTGCCAGAGTTCGGACTTGGCATTGTCTGTGCATAGAATCATCTTTCCACCTGGTCAAAGATGTAAGTTACGCTCCCAATAGCACAAGTGTGCATGTAGTTCGTGTGAGCGATGAGATCATCCGTATGGGACCATAACCGGGTAGTGAGATCTGTATCCCCACATGGTGAGTGTCCAGAATCTCAGCTACTCCCATTTTGTCCAACTTGGAGTCACGCACCACAGTTGCCACCAGCGGGAAGTCGCCAACGGAGAATGTCCATCCCGGAGAATGTCCATCCTGGAGAATGTCCTCCCCGGAAGGCCGGGAATCTTTCCCTGTCGAGAATAGGGTTCCTGGATAAACGCAATGTCCACCTCATGTTCCCTGAGGATGGCATCCAGCTCGGCAGTGGCACCAGATGACCTTTGCAGGTTGATCTGCGCGCATTTAACCATTGTTTACTGGTATCGGACACGTCCTACCTCATTTGCCCAGGCCTTTGCTAAGACCGGGCAAGCTCAGTCTGTGGTCGTATGATCTTTAGGACAATCGCCACCACCCCTCTTACAGTTGGCACAGCCCAGTGGGGAGTCAGCAGGGCATTCCTTTAGGGAGTGGCCATCCATTCCGCATATGCCACATGTGGGTTTGTCAGACTAAAACCTAGTAGAGTGATGACCGAATCGCTGGCACTTGAAGCACCTCATCGGCATCACGTAGTCAGCCGCTCGACAGCTGCGCAGGCCAATGAATACTCGACCAGCTCCCACCAGGTGGTCGCGCAAGGTCAGCACACATCGCAATACTACATTCACCTCGGCCGGAGATCGGGTGGGGTAGCGCCTGCACACTTTGATTCCCTCCCCAAGGCTTTGACGCTCGGCTGTTGGGACCTCACGCAGATTCTTCTCAAAGATAGACTCAGTGAATTTCTCTGCTGTATCACTTCCCCGTGGTAAATCATAGATGACCACCTGAGGATCAATTGGTCTTAGTTCGTGTACTTTCAACTCCTTCGGACGAGTTGAGACCAGCTTGCTTACTGCCTTGAGAGTGTGGTCATCCTCCGCTTCCACCCCTTGCCACATGCTGGATGCTATGCACCTGCAGAGTTGACTCTTTAGGAGCCAGACTCTGGACCAGCCGCTTTCGCGTCTGTGCAGTTGGGGCCCCAGCCTCCACGGGGTACACCACTACAACCTTTTTGTCAGAACGGGGGTTACCCTGTCGATGAACGCCAGCAACTACGGCAGGAATTCGCTTTTCTGTCCCGGCTCCAGGTATCCCAGCAGATGCCACTCGGGCATAGCTATGACTTGACTCTCAACTCTGATTCTGTAATTGAGGTGTCCGAGACTCCAGCACCTCGATGCGACTCTTCAACCTGAGGCTCTCGCACATGACCTTATTCAGGTCCTTGCGAAGAGACTTCAGGGTGCTGGATAGGAGATCACCATCCTCCTCGTCGACCACGACTTTGGTTTCGGCAAGCCATACCAGTTTGTCGAATTTGTCTGTCATCGTATCAAACAGCCGCAGGAGATTTACCTGGGAAGAGCAAGTCGGTGAACCCTCGCTTTGCTGCCCCACCTTGGGCTCTGTTTGTACTCCAGACTTCTGCCCAGAACTGGTCGCAGTCCCTTTCGGGAGCGAGTCAGGCTTATGTACTTTCTCATTCCTGGGCTTGGTGCCATCATCGCTTCCCCCTTTCAGGGTCAGTTTAGCCTTCCGCTTAGTCGAGGAACCGTCCTTCAGGGCTTGCACCAGGTGGTCCCTCTATGGGTTACCCGTTTGTTTCAGTGCATGTTCTGACTCCTGAGGTGACCCAGGGCCAGGTAGCTTGGCTTTGGAGGTGCAGACACCCAGTCTTTTAGTCTTCTCAGCCGTGCACATACGTTTTCTGTCCTTACGTTCGTACTCCTTGGGGAGCACGAACGCATTTGCGTCTGACTCACACAAGCTTTCAGGTGAAGAGTCACGGACCTCCCGTCCTCGCATAGGGCTGTCCTCAGCAGAGCTTCGAGCTCCTGCCTGTTCTGGCTTCTGCCCATTTAGCACGTTCGCCGTGTCTGGGATCAGTTCTGACATATCTTTGTCACTCACCGAATTATGGCTGCTCACCGAGTGGTCCTGGGCAGACTTATCACCAGACTTCGTTGACTCGTCCGTGCCACGTAGAGGCCTGCTGCTTCCAGAACTAGTGCTTTTCCCGCACTTGGTCATTCTGACTTTACTCGTTATTTGGTTGGCCTCCAACCAACCACTCTAGGGGCCAGTGCACACCTGTTGCCAGGCGTCAATACTTCACCCCTAGGACCTGAAACACTAGTTCCACCACAAAACTTGGCTCCGGGGGGGGGGGGTTATCTAGGGACTGCGGAGTAACCCCAAGAAAATCCACACTAACCAGCAGAGCGAAAACTATATGCGAAGAGCAGCACCTGGAAGCAGAAATGAAACATCTCACTGCAGCTCTAGAAGCCATCGGATACTCACGCCATGAAATACAGCAGAGCATCAAAAGCCGGCCCAGGAAATCAGAGAAAGAAAATCTAAAAATCATAGCAGTCCTGCCATACATGAAAGGCACAACCGAACGACTGGCTCGGCTTCTGAAGAAGCACGATATACATACCGTCTCCAAACTTATCAGCAAGATAGAAAGCATCATGGGATCGGCAAATGATAAAACACCAGCTGAAGAACAGGCAGGAATATACAAAGTTCCTGGTACATGTGGGAAAGTGTACATAGGGCAAACAGGCAGAAAAAACACAACCAGAATTAAAGAACACATCAGAGCACACAAATACGAAAACCAGCAGTCAACAATAGCAGAACATTAGATGGAAACGAAACACAGTATCGATTTTGACAAGTTCTCCACAATAACCAACATCAGTAATACCGCCTGAGAACTGTGAGAGAGGCAATAGAAATAAATAAAACATGCTGACAACATCAATAGAGAAGATGGATATCGGCTCATTTATTTGTGGATGATGCAAAGTCTTATCAACCAGAGTGCAGTCACGACAGACTCACCAGGATTGGCCATCCAACCTAGCCAACCAGGTGCGAGTCTGCATACGATTGGTCCAAGTACCCAGCCAATCAGAAGGCCCACCAGGAGAGAGCCAGTATTGGCTAACCACCTCGGCCAATCAGGAGCCAGCAGGCCTGTGATTGGCCGACAGGCCCAGCCAACCAGGAAGCAGCCACCTAGACACCAGAGTATATAAGGACCTGCAGCCCCTGCATCTACCAGTTGGTCTCCGACTCCGACTACCTGATGATGGCAGCTGCAATGACTGCCGAAACGTCGCAAGACAATCTCCTGACGCGGCTCACACACAGAAGCCAAGGAAATGAAGTAGGATACCGTTCAATGTATTTGTGACAAGCCGATTTTTAGATTTTGTTTTGCTCAGATTAACTTTGCTGAACACCTGTTCACAATCTGTATTTGATTGGGGAAGGACTAATGCATCTAATGCATATGTTAGTATTGCCTTAAAAGGAAATTCTCCTACTGGATTTTTCCACGTAACTAGTTTGGCCCAGAAAACGTCCACATCTTTTTTTTTTTTTATTTCGTGAGGGAAGTCGGCTATTGGCAAGTTTCTCCGTTCATTGTCGAGCTGCTGCAACATAGTGAGACTGTCTTCTCCTTTGGGTGCAATACGAGGAATGGCTGTTGCTATCTCAATAATGGAAGACATTTTGTGCGTAAAATCATGGCTTAGTGCAGTTTTTGGAGCCAACAAATGTATTGTAGACATGACAGGATCACTAAAATTCCACCGTTTTTTTATATTTCTTGTGCATCCACTTGCAGAAAATTTCTATACCTCTGAAAAAATTCCTTCTTTTCTGGTTTGGACATTATGTAAGGATGGTTAAGGCCTGTATCAACACCGACACCAATATATAACTGATTAAGGTTTAAGTGTTTTTCATGTCTGGCAGGGTCAATTGCACTGAGCTCAGTCTGCATTACATAACTGCGTGCCAAGAAACTCAACTATATGTCACGATACATTTCTACTATTTTGGTGTGCAAGTCGGTAAAAACTACTTTAGAAGACTGGAAGTAAGAATTCAAGCTAGTGAATTTAGGCAGCATCCACTCTAAAAATAAGTAGTACAACTTCAAAAATGGATCACACAACCAATCAGGAACTTGTTGTCCTGAAAATAGGCGTTCAGAAATTACTATGTCAGTAAAAAATAGCTTCGAAGCTTGCCACTGTTCAAGCAAGTAGCGACAGCCAGCATGTTTGAGATGGGTGTAGTATCTTGTGAGGTTTAATGTCCAAAAACAGTTTAAACTGAACTGACTGAGCAGACTGCTTTGAACTGCGCTTCAGAAAGTTGTGCACACCCCTAGCTAGCTCTTCGCAGCGAGATGGAAGATGTTTGCAAGCTTCACTAGCACACAAGTGTGCTGAATGACAGATACATTTAACAATAACATGTCCTGGACAAACATCACGAAAACGACTGTATACATAATTATAAGCCCCCATCGTCACATTGCTGCCATCGGAACCAAATCCAACTATATTTTCTAGAGGGATATTGTGCTCTTCAAAACTCTCCATTATACCAGAAAATAAGTTTGGAGTAGTTGCCCCTTCATTAGTCCTAGCTGAATCTTAACCATTGTAAACCTGTTGCAGTTTCCAGAACTTACCATCTTTTGACAACCATCATCAAAATATCCCACAACAATGCATGATGTTTTACTACATGATATGTCAGTTGATTCATCTGTCGATATACTAAACATCATTTCTTGTAACTTTTTGGCAAGAGTTGTTTTGTATGTGGAGCCAATGACATTCGTCAGAACACCTGCTACTTTCTTCCTTTTTAAGTTTACACCAATCACAATTTTGAGTCGGAAAAATTTTCTTTCAGAATTTTGAGCCGGGAAAATTTTCTTTCGAAATTTTGAGTCGGGAAAATTTTCTTTCAAAATTTTGAGCCGGGAAAATTTTCTTTCAAATTTTTGAGCCGGGAAAATTTTCTTTCAAATTTTTGAGTCGGGAAAATTTTCTTTCAAAATTTTGAGACAGGAAAATTTTCTTTCAAAAATTTGAGACAGGAAAATTTTCTTTCAAAATTTTGAGACAGGAAAATTTTCTTTCAAAATTTTGAGACAGGAAAATTTTCTTTCAAAATTTTGAGACAGGAAAATTTTCTTTCAAAATTTTGAGACAGGAAAATTTTCTTTCAAAATTTTATGACAGGAAAATTTTCTTTCAAAATTTTGAGACAGGAAAATTTTGAAACAGGAAAATTTTCTTTCAAAAAGTCATTTAAATGATCGGCAGCTTTACAAGCAATATTACGTTCTGCAAAGAAAGCAGATAATTTTATTTCTGCCGATTTGACAATTACCTCAGTATTTTCATCAGTTTTAACAGAAGAAAATTCCTTAACAGTGTTACAAGTTGAACTCATGCTAGTCACATTAAGGTGTTTTTTACTCACAGAATGTCGACTTGAACACTCCTTTCTCTGCTTTGAGAGAAATGTCGCACAGCCGACATCTTGATATAAAAACATCACCATCTGCTCCCAACCATAATTTAAATTCAGGTTGATCCGCTCACTGTTTTCTGTACTTTTGAGGTCTATGTTGACCAAGACTAGAAGTCGACACTCTTTTTAATGACTGTGAAAGTTTTCTACTACCACGTCACTCCATTTGGCGAAAAACAATAAAAGAAGCTAATTTAAAACTGAACTGTATCATGTTCGTTACTTTCCGCCTATGCATGGAGCAAAAAGAACATGGATGTGGATTGTGAAATAATTCACAAAACCTCTATGGCAGACCAGCAGTGTTAACTAAGAGCATTTTACTACATTCTATTGTGTAGGATAAATGCAGCACAAAAAAAAAAAAATACAGTGTAAAAATTGTAGTACAGATAGTGGAAGTATTGTATGGTTTCTTTGAAATTATAATATTTTCCGTACTATTGTGTAGTTGCTATAGTACATCGTACAAAGTTCAAAATTATAGAACAAATACTGTAACATTGAATTTCTATATGACAGATTTTGGAGTTCTAATATTATGTGTATAAGTTAATTTTTTTTGTAAAAGTAGTAAAATGTTTAGCTATGTAGTAAGAAACTCCGAGCTAGGCACAATTTTGTTTTAAAAGTTAAAAAGTTTTGCTATGAGAAAATGCTTTTAAATATTACAACCTCTGATTGCTTTGAAAGGAGAAATCGACCAGGTTCCTAGGTCGACCAGCAGGCCACACAAAAAAACCATGTAGCTAAAGAATAGAAGCCTCGCTGCTAAACAAAAGTAGAGAAATAAAAAAAAACTATATCAGCGAAAAGGAACGTTTTGGTAGAGGACTGTAGAATTTTTGTCGTGGAAGAAAGGCCGATGGAATAAACTTCTTGGAAAATAGAAGAGACGCATCGGGTCAGGTTTGACATGTTTTAGCCAGATACCTGATTATTTAGGCAGCTGACTTCACCAGAGAAAAACGCAGTTCGAAGATTTTTCCTGAGCTTCCCCGAGGAAATTGGAACAGCTAGACATTTAACTGTTCTCCTGAATCTGAATAACTCTCTTATCAAATTCATCAATTACATTATGGCTAAGCAAAAAAAAAAAAAAAAAAAAAAAAAACCTATTCCAGTAAATACTTATTTCGTCAACTAGGTATTACTAGGCAATTAGCTATATGCTCCTGTTCACCCACTTGAAAACTCAAAAATACCTGTTTACCTTCCTACTTTTCCTCTTAGTTGCCCCAACCACTGTTAACTGTGGTACTGGTAAGGTTGGGTAACTGAAACCCCACTTGGTTAAACTGTGTAAAAACTGTTCTGAAATGCTTGACACTAGTGAATCTGAATCGAACAACACTGCTACATCTTTACATGATAAATCTGGTACTACAGTTTCCCTAACATTCTGTTCCTCTTCCTATAGTAAGAATTCTTTATCGTCAGTAAATATAGCAACAGTTATGTGAACTTGATTTTCTTCGACCACTTGCTCCCTGTCATCTGTCACCTCAGTCTGGCTGCCCTTGTTAGGTGACTCTTCTAGTTTCCCTGACTACCCCTACATGTATTATAACTATCGTTTTCTCTCTGTTCCCTCTATCCCTCACTTCTTCTCTGCCCATAATTCTGTGTACCCTCCACATGATCAACATATTTTGCTCCACGCACTTCTCCATATGCTGTTCTGCCACCAAACCTGTCATTTATCCCATTCCCTTGTCCCCCAAAGTACTCTCCTGTTCCTTGTGGTCTGTACCTGTAAACTGTGGCCCCTGGTAGTTACTGTACCACTGTCTGTTCCTTTCTCCTTGTCTGTTACTTCCTCCCTGTCATTGGTTGTATCCGCTACCATTTACTTGATTGTTGTTATTAGTCCACCCACTCTGTAACATCCTCCCTCTATCATCCTGTGCACCTGCTCTCGGTCTTGTTAAAATCTGTTTACAGGTCTCATATTGATGTTAGGTTGGTTAATGTTCCTCCCGCTGTTGTTTTCCTGGTTAATTTTGAGGTTATGTATCCTATCTAACTCCTTTAGAATTTTTCTCAATTGCTCAATAGTTGTGATTTCATTACCTACTAAACCTAACTGAAAAAATTTTTTTTACACAAGTGTAATTACTTCCTCCTCAGTAAATGGAACATCATAGTGTTTAGATCTCTCTACTGCAGCACTAAGGTGGCTCTCTAAACCGCCCCGTGCACATCTACCCTGATACAGTTTTGTCCCATCAATCCCCTGTATCCTGCTGTTTCAGCATTCCCCTGTGAACTCCCTCACAAACTCTTCGAACGTGTTAACCCTATCTTCTACCAGTATAAACCAGTTGGCACTGGTGCCTACAATTGAACCTCTAGCCACAAGTAGTCTCTCCTAATCATTGCAGTCAAAAATTTAAAAAAAGTTCACTCAATTTATTCAGGTGTCGCTTAGTATGAATACCGGATTATATTGAAAACTTTGGAATATCCCTCTCCTGATAAGACTAGTTGAACCTTATATTACTTCATCCCCAGTTAGTATACTCACACTAGCCCCATTACCTGTTTCCCTGACCTCACTGATATTTCTTCCTTCTGCCATTAATTCTGCTTCCACCCTTTTTAGTTTAGGTACCAGGTTTTCTGTAATCTCCTTTTCCATTTCTCCTAACTGTGCAGTTCTTTCCACTGCTTCATCCTGTACACACCCAACTTCTTTACATGCATTTACTAGTTTTTGCAACTTCATCTTGGTTATGACTTCTAAGTTCCTCTAATAAAGTGGTTTAGTGGTTTGTACTATTAAATTGTCAACATGCTGATATTCTGTTTGTAAACTCCTCAATTTTTTCTACCCAGCTAGTAATGTTGATTTGCCCTAGCAACAATACCTCTACATTTAACGTCCACCTTACACAACCTTGTTGTACAATTGTTTTCAAACTTTGCATGTTTTGTTCTCATTGCATCTAGGTCACCTTTGAATTTCTCTGTAAGCTCCTTACTATCCCCTCAGAGTTATATTTTCGGTTGTTTAGTTTCTCCTACTAGAACCCTACTCTGAGCTTCAGCCCTATTCTGTGCCCAACACCCTACTCTGTGCCTTTAACATCTCTTTTATCATGCTTTCCAACAGCTCTTTCTCCCCTACAGCTGAGGGAGTCACAATTACCGACCATGTTTCACTGCTTACCTCTGAAGTGGTTAAAACAAACAAACCAAACAGAAAAAATGTTTACATTTCTAATTTTTTTCTTTGTAATTTAAGACATTTAAAAGAAACATACTAAGACGGTGCACAATTTCATTCGGCTCACCCCTGCTGTCTGCTGGCTTCTCTCTTCATTCACATTACCTTAAAGATATTTTACCCATCTGTTTTTTTTTCTGCTGATGTTACCTAAGTTCTGCTGCTTTCCTTCGGGCACCGCCGGTGACGTCCGATTGCTACTGCCGCAACCTTCGTACTGCCGCCGTTCTAGTAGGTGTTGTTGCTGGTCCTAGGGCCACCGAGGTACTTATGATTCCCTCAGGTCACTGCTGTGCGAGCGGCGATTCTCGATGTAACATGTCGGTCACTTCTTGTTGACATGACGAGGGACGAACAGATGGAACAGTCCCTGTTCCAGGCGGCACAATTTAATGTGAGCATCTGCTGGTGTTGTTAACCAGGCAGACGAGTGGAACTGTTCATGTTATAGGCGCCAATTCTTGATATAACGCGGCTGCCTACTCAGCTGCGGCCCCTAGAGCTAAATGATGATGGAAGGGCACATTTTCTGAGATGCTGTTGGTGGCTGAATGTGTGATTTGTACTTGTCCAGTTGCTCAGCAGTGACATTACTACATCGTTTCGTTAAATTAAACGGTAACCTTAACAGTAGGGACATTATCTCAAGGAAATCCTTTAAGTGAAGCGGGAAACTTTCACAAATAAAATTGCATTCTTGTTGATCTGCACTTCTCTATTTTCATAGTATGGCTTTTGTTTATAACATGACTTCTGCACCGGGTTACTACTGGCTTCGGATAAAAAATTATATTACGATTTCTTCAATAACAAAAAAAAAAAATGTTTGCTACACACTACGGCAAGTTCGTCACAGAATAGCTTGCATACTGGAGCTCAACTCTTTTCTTAAGCGTTACTCTACCAAAAGCACGATATCCATCCCAACATACAAGTGATCCGATTATTTAAAATCAGGTTATCTTTAAAATGAGTCCAAACACGATATAAATAAAATTGACCCTTAAAATTGACTACTTCGAAGCTCTCATTAGCAGTTAAATTTAAGTTTTGAATAAAATTTTAATTTTTTTTACCAGCACTCCCAATTGATATGTTGGATCCTGCAGTACACATCCTTGACATATCTCAGAGTTGATTCAACATGGAATAATACATTGTGTTACAAAAAATAATTTCAATACAATGTTTTGATTAGATAAAAAATTAAAGTTACCATATCATATAAACTTTGGCTGTGTGCCAGTGCACGCCACAAGACTAACATTTGTAACACTTTACAAAACTCTTTATTATGATGTATAAAATCATGTAGGACATAAATTATTTTATTATAAATTACAATTACAAATGCATGTCTTATGGTTGAGAAGCTTGTCTATCACATAAAATCATTTATCATCCCCATGTGTCTCGTATATGAGACAAGTTAGAAATGCTAAATAATAATCCTCAGTTTGATCCAGAAACATGTTACGGTAAAATATGTGATAAAGTATAATGAATTCGTGTTTGCAAACAATATGCTGTCCAGATGATAATACTTTCTGAAACTGTAAACCAGTCTTTATCACTAATGTATGTATGTATGCCATTTGGCAAATTATATATCTGCACACAGTCCAACAACATTACCGTAATTTGTCTTTGAAATCCTTTTATTTATTTAATGCGGGCACGTATATTTACAGTGCTTGTAATGAGTTTATGTTTGAAAAACAAATTATTGTGTTAATTATCACATAAATTTTACATACTAAAAATCAGTGTCTCATTTTGTGTGCCACTTAGCAAAGCATGTATCTGCATACTGACCAATAACGTTGCCTTTTTCGTCTTTACAGAAATTGCACATGTTGAATGTAAGCTGCTTTTTGTTTGTGATTCTACATTGGCGACATCGTAGTCTCTTCTGCGTCCTTGCAGGAAAATGGATACTTGGAGGTGTTGCATGTCTGATTGGCGAAGGTGTACCAATCTGTATATTCAGGTTTTTTCGTTCAGCCTTGAATACAGATTAGTGCTATTCCATAACACAGTGTCAAAGAGGTGAAAAAACAGCTTCATATACCACCACAAACTTTTTATAGGTGTAAAATAATAGGAAATCATCATCTGGTCTCTCCTATCTATTCCACTTATCTGTGTGTTGTATGCAACTACCATCACAGGTTTACGTACAGCTGTTCCCCCCCTTGTTAAAACATGTCATTTTTGGCTCATAAGTACATCCATCCACTTGAGGACTGCAATGTTACCCTTTTGTCTACTGACACATTCATTTTGTTTTAGTTAACATCAACTGGATTGCCTTTCCTGTTTATCTGTAAAGCTCGACACATATTTGTCTTGTTCTTCGCGAGATGTTCAACTAAGCCACACTGTTTTAGTAGTTATCTAAAAAGATTGAGTGTCTCTGACCAAGAAATTCTTCCACAAGCTGTGTCACTATTGCAAATGCATGCCCTTTACCAGCTGTAAGTACAGTGTTTTTCCCTGTATATGAGTACTGTACGTTCAAAATGAAGCTATCATGCATGCAAAGTTCATAAAGTTCGATGCCATATTTGTGACGTTTATTTTTGCTATATTGACGAAAACTGAGTCGTCCCCTCTATAAATCCATTACTTCATCTAGTACTAGATTTTGTTCTTGGATTAAAGACACTTCTAAAATGTATTAGTGTGTCAATATTTGGCTAATCTTGTGCAACTTCGAATTAGTAGTGTCAGTATCTGCATCATAAAAACAGAGGAAACTCAAGGTTAATAAAATAGTGTTCCAGACATAGTTTTCCCAAACATAGGATGATGGTACAGATATAGTTGTCAGTGTTAAATTATATGCATTCATAGAATTTGTGCTTTCGATGCATATTTTCTCACAACCAAACTTTTGCAGCTTTTATTAAAATTGTTCATGATAACGAGACAGGAAAAATTTTCATCTAGACCATAACTTTCATCAAATTGTCCTTGTGGTTTGAAATACAGAATGGGGTGGTCATCGTCATTTAAGGACGCTGTACTTTTCACCCAAACATCAACACTTAGCACATCGCTAGCATGTTGCTGCTCTTTGTGTAGTGAAAAGTATGTATTATGAAATTGTGTATTGGATAATGTCTAATGTTATAAATTGTGCGGTATCAGTGGTTTCTGTTTTTGTAAAACTCCATTACTTTAATACGTAAATACTGTAATATCACTGATATTGTGTATTTACTCCTATAGAGAGTAAGAAACACCAAAATCGAAGTAGAATAATGCTCTGTATATTTATTTATGATGTGCATTTATCATGCCACAGTACATGCAGTTATTTCATTCTGCTACTAATTATTGTGTATAATGTATTCTGTTAGCAATATTTTCTTAAAACAATGGTTCCCAGCCCTGTATTCCTACCCATGTAAATAGTCACACTAATACTACCCAGGATATTGGAGTATCCTAAAAGGAAATAAAATTACATTGTACCTTTATTGTTCTTTTTATATATACTTAAGTTCTTGAAAGTACACTTTTTTACACTGAAAAATAGTTTTGAGAAAATTCTTTGACACAATTTTGGTATACTTTTTTGGTGGTTCAAACAAAAGTAACTTTTTGCACACTTAACATGATGTTCTGCTTATTCGGTTTTGGGACCTTGAACAAAACAAACATCTTCCTGCTGATCATTCTTGAGCCTGTGGAGGTTCCTGTGCTGGCTGACATTTTGCTATCCTTATTATTGTATCACGGAATTGATGCGGTAAAGGTAGGCGGGAAGTCATATGTCGAGTAATGAGATCCATTACCAGTTTCTTCAAGAGTGATATTCGGTTCACAATAGTTTCTTTTCCTGATAAGTTCGAGCCATTCAGTAGGATCATAGCACTGGTAGCAATGATGTTCAAGAGATCATAGAAAAGACATAAGGGCCAGCATCTCGTCTAACTGAAGCAGGAGTAAGTATAACACAGCTGATTAAGAGTATCCACTCCTTTTTTGTTATAAAACTCAATAATCTCTTATATTTTCACTGCATTTGGTTAATCTCCTTTCACATGTACGGATGAGAGCATCAAAACAGTTTTTTGAAAACTTAGGTGGGCAGTAAGACAGCAGTGTCAATTTGTCACTGTAAACAAACATGGCAGAATTTCTTTCTCTGTGTCTGGTGGCGATGGATAATTCGGGAATCTCTTTCTTATTCTTCCTCAGTGTTACTACAATTGACACCTTATCTAAAAGCTTTTGGACACTTGGAATGGCTGTGAACGAGTTATCCATAGTACAGTTTCTATTAGTGCCATGGAAAGATGATGTTAGCTTGACTGCATAGTATTCCGCAACTGGTATATTTGTGGGCATAGAACCTTGACCAGTGTAAATTTTAGCATTTATAACATAAACAGTCTTGGCATCACATTACATGAGAATTGGTGGACTTCTCAAAAACATCACGGAAACGAGCGAAACGATCTTTACTTCGTCGTTCCTTCCACGTTTCCTTGTCATCAAACCAAAGACAATGGTTCAAAAGTACAAAGCATGCTCGCTCATTGTAGCTCTGAAAACAGCAATTCCGCTATCTTTGTCGAAAAGTTATTTTGTTGTGTCCCCCTTCATATTCATGCCTCCTGCATAATAGTACAGTCCTAAAATTACACGAATTTCTATACTATTTTTGTCCTGTGCAAAGGATGGTCGATTAGCTGGATATGGACAGCCATCTTCATATTCATCGTCAACTACAGGGTGATCGGTGGTGTACTTATGGCCTGTGAGATCTGATTTCTCTGTGTATTCTGTTCAGATTGAATGTCTTCTGGAAAACACATAAACCAAGCTTCAAGTCCAGTTCGTATATTCTTAGCTTCTCCTCCATTTCCTGGCAAGTGTATGACCAGATTTGGTTTTCGGGGTGCGACTTCTGCATCATTTTTCTCTATTCCACTTTAATGCCATCAGGTGGGATCGGGATAGCGAACCAAGCTGTTATCTGAACTTATGTGCTGTTGTGAAAGGGTGCCAGTAATATTCACGAGATATTACGCTTCGAGACTCTTATGCACCAGGATGGTCAGTTTAGTGCCTTCGATCTCCCACCCGGTACATTGAGATGATGGTTGGTGAACTAGTTATGTTACTGGATGTTGGTCCCCAGAATGTCTGACGAATACTTATGTTACTAGTCAAGGTGTTGCGAAATTAGGTACTACAATGATTTCACTCAAGGATTATTTACTGTGTGCGGTACACAGTGCCAAAATAAATCAAATATGTACACATCGATGTAATTGTAATTATGTGAACCTGACAGTTCAAAATGTGATTGGTAACTTTCCGCAGAGACGACGACAGGCTGGTGTACGTCGCATGTGGTTGGTGGGTGATCGCAGTGTGAAAGCAGACGCGATGAATCTACGGCATGTGAAGATGCACTCCGTTAAGCAGCGAGGGGCCGCCGGACATTATGTTGAACCGTCAGGTTCGCTTGGAAGTAGGTGTAGATGTGATGATCCAATGTTACACGTTCCTAGCTAACACACCACAGGGCAGCTGTTCGTGTGTACAAAGTACGGCACGGATCTACAAGTGGTGGTAGTAGTCCTGCGTACAGTATGATGTAGTGTGGTAGGCCGAATGGATGATGAGCGCCACTTAACACACCCGACACAAAATGATGCTCTTTGCTAGATGACTTGCATGAATGTGTGATAATGAAATGAATGGTAGATGCACTGCTTACATGAACACTGAGACACTATAGTGATAGGTTAACCTGCATGTTGTCAAGTCACAAAACATAGGTTATGCCCTTATAATAACACAGAAATACAACATAGTGCCAGTGGCGTGTGCGCAAAATGAATATCAGATAATACCTGAGCTATGCCTTGTACTCTGAACGAGGAACTTGGATGGCTCTCGATATAAAAGTCCCTAGCCACATGGTAGTGATGGTGCCGACGCAGGTTTACGTTAAATTATCAAAACTGGTAATAATAATTAAGTTAAGCAGATGCACAATGCGATGACATGTCTGGTAATGTGTGCTAGACAAAGGTGAACTGGTATACTAATATAGAACTGTGGAAACCTAAAATCAGTAAGCAAGATATGTAGTGCACACGGACAGCATCTCACCTCTACAGACGACTTTGACGAACTGCCACAAGGAAGGTGGCTGTTGAGGGCGCCTTGCCATGCTACAGTGTGTTGAATTATTGAGATTTACATTTTAGGAATGGCACAACTTGAAATAATACAAAACAAATGATTTTACATTTGTCATGTTTCTCAGTTTTGAGTTTTTAAATGTATGTTTCAATTAAGAAATTAAACATAATAACCCTCAGGCACTAGCATGGCGGCCTGTTCAAATATCCTCCGTGCCCCGATGTACACCGCCTGTAATAATCACAAATTTCCCTTACTGAGCAAACATGACAAAATACACTGTGTGGAAGCAAAAAATGATATATGAGTGTGTGGTTATTGGAATGGGGTTTGTTGCTGTGGCACATTCCGCGCCATTATGGGCTTAACCTATCTGCTGACCCTTTGGTCGGCATCAATTTGAAACAATTTTTTCTTCGTAATTTTTTGGCACTTTATCTATTATCAGGTTTACATGTTGTTCAGGTGTCTGCATATTGCTATCAACATTTTCTTCAATTTCATCACTGTCCGTGTCGTCCATGGTAGCTGAATCACTTTCAGAGTCTTAATCCGATTGAAACAACGTCTCGTGTGTTTCTTCGGTGTCTTTTTCTAAACCAAAAACTTGTTTTCTATTCCTTGCTGTATTCATGTTTAGGCAGAAAAATCGGGTAAGAATAAAAAATTTACTTGAATAGAATATCAAATTTTTAACTACAAACCAAATTTCCCAACACCTCGCATTGGAATAGTACAAAACTATTTTTATGCCACTATCCGTACCCTGGGTACACTGCAAGAAATTCACTATTGCTACCCTGGAGTATTGGTGAACCCCAATCATCTTTTACAGATAACGAAACACGTCTGCACAACATGAGTGACCCATCCGAACTGACAGCTCGTGATAAGAAACTATCATAAACAACAGTCGCCCAGTGCTAACTATTGGGTAACTGTAGAGGCATATGTTGTCTCTGGTTTACACCAGTAGCCCGGGTAGGAATCCAGAGGTAGGTAACTTAATTACAAAATTTAATTTTATTCTTATTTCAGTGTGATTTAGTTTTATATGAAATTTCACAAGGATCACACACAATATCTGACTATTCATAGACAAAATAAGCACACACAAAATATACCCATCATGTCAATAGAATCCTTTAATAACAGACTTTTCTGTGATTCTATCAAAAGTTCATCTTCATTGAATGGCATAAAGTTATCGGATAGGTTATATCTCAAAAGATCTTGCACATCAAACCCTCGATCTTGGGCTGTAATATCATCCGGTGTGCTGAAGTGTGAATTGTCTTTTTTTGTTTCTTTATGGGACCAGCCAGTTTTTCATGTTGACTTTTTAAAGTCTGCATCTTCACTTTATGAACTGTACTTGACAAGCACATTGATTTATCTATGTAACATGTCTTGCGATAGCCATCGTACAGATAATTTCCAATATGAATAATATCCAGGATTTTATGCTTAGCATATTCCGAAACAAGAGACTTCGTTACTAAGTTTTTAATAGGGTTGACAGAGTTGACGAAAGGATTGCCTTTTTCTGATACATATTTCGTCATTGTTACTTCTATGTTTTCAACAATCTCTTTTTCTCTTCGAAAATTCGTGGTGCACACTTACATCCTCTGTACATGTTATGGAACCTGTTGCTTCTCTAAAAAAAAAAAAATAGAATTGTTTATCATTACACATTCATGATCAATTATCTTCCACTCAGCCACAAACGTTTTCTGCTTCGTGCATCCTATTATTCCCGATGAACTTTTCTGCAATCTGTTGATAGTCTGTTCAAGGGCCATGTCACATGAAACAGCAGTGAAATTTATATTACTGCACTTCACCACATGTCTGTCAAACACTTGGGGTGCTGTCTCCTTCAATTTCTTCATGTATGCTAGGTACATAGAACTCCTGCGCAAATAGTTCAAGCAATCAAACATCGCGAAAACTGGTTGCAGGTTTTGAACAGTATCAAGGCGTATTTCTCAAAGTCCCTGGCGGTTAGACTTAATTAAATTTTTCAGAAGTCCAGCCAGTACCAGGTAATTATTCCAGTATTTAAATTGCTCGGAAGATTTCCTTTTCTGTTCAACGAATGAATCAAAGTCTTAAATAGCTTGTCAATATTAACTTGCAATAGGAATTTCTTTCTTATATTCCTGATTTTCCTTTTTCATAAATCTCGGAAATCTTTTCTTGCATCTTCGGCAACTTCAACTGCAGCCACTCGTGTTGATAATCACTGTATGAATAATTATCTAAAAATGTTTGGAACTGCAATCTTAATATATATTCACCCAACATAATCATTCCTTTGACATCTCTCACAAAATTTTTCCCATTAAGTACGGACTCAGTAACATTCACTCCGAGGAAGTATCTGATGCTCCACTTCCCCTTAAATATTTTCCCAACAAGCAGCCAAAACTTTTGCCACATGGAATGTTCCTAGTATAAGTATTATGTTTTGTAACTGGTTGCGGTTGTGTAACAATACTTCGCGTGCTATCGCATACATTGCTTCATCACATGTCGCAGGTAAGAACTGTTGATGTAGTTGAGCAAGTATGTTATTGAAATTGCAAAGAGCTGTATAGACTGCATTATACTTTGTTACACGAAGAGCAAGAACAGTAAGAAACCCAATTTGCTACATTGGCAAATAATCTGATGCAAAAATTGCATTGAATGCATTCCATGAGGGTACCATCTGATCCGATTATTCCAAACTGCCATAGTTTGTCACATTTTTCATACATATTTTTATCGTTTTCTGTCGCTGAGTACAATTCAGTTGAAACATTATAATTCTCTGGAATAGCTGGTTATTTTTCAGACGTGTATAATTGCATATGTTGGCACAGTAAATTGTTTTGTATAATTTTCGCTCCTTTAGTCACACTACTCTTAGGAAGTGAAGGTTTTTTTTGGAGTTATGTGAGCTTGTCTTAAAAAAAAATACTCGTGATGTCACGGATATTTCCTATACCAGACAAAGTCGCTTCTTCATGATCGAAATGATCAAACAATGCCATTGTGAACCGTTTAGGCCTGAAGTGAGTTGGCAGTGGAACTTCATGGGAGCTAGTTTTTATAGTTTACTAGGCAAGATTATGGTTGAAAGTAGTGATCAGCATTTTGCTCCTGTATTTCTCATGTATTGCCTCAGTTGTCATAACATGTAAAGGAATTTTTCTGCTCCCATGATTAATATTATACTAGTTTATTTGAATAATTGCTTTAATCTTGCTTTTCCATGTTGGGGAGCATGACACATTTTCTTCAAGTCCGTTATGTTCATCTTAGTTGATATCTAAGTTTTGAATCTTATTTACATCAAGATTAAACAATGTGCACAAAAACTCATTACTACCTGTGGTGTTTTAAGTTCATTCCAAGAAGGTTTGAAGTCTGATACATCACAAAACTTGTCATCAAAGCCAAAGTCAAGTCTGGTTAAAGCTTCACACAGTAAACTGGCACACTTTGTAACAGGATTACAGCTGCTAAGTACATCAACAACTTCTGTTAAAAGAAGACGAGAAAAACATCAAAGGCTTGTTTGCTTCAGCAGGTTTTGAGAGAACTGGTATCGTTCCCAAAATAATTGAAGCTTTAACTCTTTTTTTAATAAACTTGATGTTGTCATTTTGTATGTTAAGTTTATTACGCACATAACTGAATGTGTAGTATAACCCTTACACAGTTAACTTTTAATCTCTTGAGATATTCCTGAAAATAGACTTGATGTTTCGTATATAGATGTTTCATACTTATCTGATGATTCAAGTGCTCGTTTATGCTTCAGTAATTATTTGGAGATGCAGTTGGCGTGATATAGTATCTCAGCACCGAAAACACTTGCTACATCTTGTAAGTAACATGTGCGAGTAAAAACTTCGTCCTGGAAAAAATGTGTCGCCTTCAGAAAAGCCTCAGCTCTTGAACATTAACTTATATTTTTTGTACACATTATTGTGGGATTTTTTTTGTTGCAAATAACACGAAAACTTTATCTTGAAGGGCACGCAAGGGACTGGCCTTTAACAATGCACTCGTTGACGAACAGATTTTCTTTCTACATTTTCAGGTTCTGAGTCCTCTAACTTTTGCTTTTTAGATACATTTCTTCAGTGTCACATTTACCCAAGAAATCTTTTATGACAATACCACTTATAACATGCATTGTTTACAGTATAAAAAAACTATACTCTCTGCACTGTGTTTGTAAACATTAAAAAACTACGTATTTTCGCACTGCAGCAACTAGCTGTATTTTTGCTCAAAATACTGCTCTCTCTCTCTTATTACATCTTATGAACACATTTTCTTCAGCATCGTAGTCTGTAGTGCCCCTTTTTATACCTCGAATTAATTTCACTAGATTCATCTTATCTAATAATTAGCGAACCTGAAACAAGTAAAGAGGAATATATTACCAGCTTACTTATAACATCTTAAACTGTACAAATATAAAACCACGAAAAATAATAAAATCAACTCCACATTTCTTTCCAATAAATACACGTATGTAAGAATATTTTTGCACATTTATAATATCAAATATTTTGAACAATTCTGGTAGTCTATAGCTCTAATTTTTGTTGGTGGTAGAGTTAAGATTTTCTTGATATTAATAATAATATTTTTTTACCTATTATTGGTAGATACAATAAATTATTTATTAAAATGTACCTAAAGCGACATAGGTAGATCAATTGGTTTGGTATGATCCCAAAGTTAGTCAAAAGTACTCGAATATAGCGTACAAGTGTGGAGTGGCTGCCACCATTCATTGCATAATTTCTAGAAAATGTACGAGGTATCGAACAAACACCCGAGTAAAAATTCATCCTTATGACCTCTAATCATTTCAGTAGGAAAATTCTCTATATGCCAACTTTCCTACAGAAGTGTAGTCAGATCCTGCATTACAACTCTTCAGAAATTCTTCTCTTTTCTTTTAAATGGTTCTGTTCATCAGGCTGCCTGTAATTTTTGTTCTTAGATAAAATCTTGATACTTTTTCCTTGCACAGTTTACAGACTGTAACAACTTTCTAGAAATTGGAACGCAATTAACACCTCCATAGTTAGTGATATCATCGTGCACAATTCTTTGCGATAACAGTCATGATTCTAACTGATTTTCAACAAGAAGAGATTTGTTAATGGAAAATCCACTTTTCACACAGACAAAATAAGGCAACTTTTTGTAACTTCCCAGATATCAGTGAATCTGATATCAGTTCCTAGTATACCATTGTAAAATTAATCCAACCTAGTAGTATTATTCTGTGTGGTTAAAAAATTCAGAAAACTAAGCCTTGAAACCTGCATTTGCTTCAGAACACATTGATGCATACTGTTTATTGGATTTTTCTGTAGTATCATCCATAATCATACGTGCGGGATGTAGTTCTTCGAGAACAATGTCGACCCTCGTTTGGCCAAGCACTAGATATTTCATGATAATTTCAAGATCAAAACATGTCACAGTATGAACAAATTTATATTTGAATGGGCTCTTTTCTTGCATTAATTTCGTAGCATACTTAAAACACTTTTTTGGAACTCAAATTTCATGCACAGCTTTTCACTGTCCGGACATGTAGTTTCTTTCAATAACTTTTTACAACTAAACCCAATATCCACTTTATCAGCTGAAAATAGATTGTCTTTGCAAATCTAATGAAATATTTTTTGCATCTGATGCCTCTTTTTAGGTTTTCTGGTATCATACATCTTTTCATTACATCATTAATTATCTCCAACAAATGTGTAAACAAAAAAGGCAGCAATGGCTTATTAGACTGAAATCGCCTAAGAAAACCTTTACACTCTGAAGCAATTGTCTTGTATTCACTCAATTTACATTTTAAAGAAGATCTTTGAAAGTCTCTTTCAAAGACACCTTTTGTTTGCACGAGGGAAGTGATGTCTCTTCGACATATTTCTTCACATGGTCGTGCCCTTGTCAAGCAATCAGAATTTTCATGTCACTTTATGGAACAAAATTTTTGCGGAAACAGTTTGCAAGAAGTCATTGCCATAAATACTGCTCTTCTAGCTGGGCTATCCTTAAAAAGATAATATAAGTCTCTAAGGAACTGATTCAGATTACAGCCAGCTTCTTTTAGCCTTGTTTTGATTACGCAATTTGATACATGAAGACCAAAACTTCCAATATCAATCAAATGTTTACCATTGTCATCATCAGTTTGCATTTTATCTCTTAATTTTTTGAGGAAACTGAAATTGACATTTGGTGCGTCCATTGATTCTTGCAGCAACCTATCAAGGGGAAGAGTCAGGCAATCGACAAATTGCATTACCAAGTCATTAGCAGTTGCACGTCCCAAGAATACACTCTTCGAGTATTGTTTTGAAACTCTCTGCTGGTTTACATCCCAAATTCTAACAACTTGATCCATCTGACCACGTTGAGAGATTTTATTAAGCGATTTATCAAAACAAGTAACATAGTTGGAGCATTCTTTTAGATCGTCTAATGAATAGTCTTTGATATGAGGTACCGGTCCATGATTTATTACATATGCTGCCTTTGTTCTGCCAAATGTAAACCTTTAAGCTATATCACTGTCTGGAAATATTTGCTGGAAAGTATTGCTTATATTTTCACAACAATTTAGAGAAATATTTGGCAACCACCTCTAAACTTAAGTCCATATTATTTCTGCTTTTATAACATCTGTCACTAACGTTTCATGAAAAATACCAGTTTTGTGTTTCTTCCCTTTCATACTGTGGTTTTTTTTAAGTTTGTGGCTTTTCTTCTGTCGAACAGTCTAACTTGAGTGGTTCAGTTTGTTTTTTACTTGACGTTAAAGAGAAAACAGAAGGCTTAAATAACTTGGCACAAATATTCTTTTGATGTTGCGATACATCTGCAAAGGATACTACAGCTTGCCTCCCCATGTTACTAATTATGAAATTTTTACTGCGCACTCTACAAAATGCAACTGAATTGTCCCCAGGATGAATTGTCCCCAGGAACATAACTTATCCAAGCTGCAAATTCTGGGTTCAACTGTTTATCGAGCCATTGTCTGTTGAATGCACACCGCTTAGTCATCCTGGCAATTATCGGAATGTCTCAATGCACCACTGACCGAGAACAAAAAACGGAATACGGTTAGAATAGTAGAAATACATAGCTTTTAAACTGCAACACTCAGCAAAAAATCTCATGTTAATAACACGTGCACAAATTAGTGAAAATTGTGCGAGACGTCACATAAAAACATTAGTACACCATAATCCTAATACTTTAGGTTACACACTTAAACAGCATTCATGTGCCTGCAGTAATCGTATGCCACAATGTATTTTTGTCCCCTTGTCATTAATATTGTTTGCCACACAAAAAGTTTGAATCGTTTTCAGAAATAAAGGTACTGTACTGTGAAACGTATTAACGAAGCGTGTACCTTTTTATATTTCTCCCACCCTAACAAATTAACTGCCTATCACCAATCGGGAAATCGGAAACATTTCCTACATTCATCAGTAATGGCATCACTAGTTTTAATCGCTGTACTGTCAAGCCAAACACACAAGTTGCTGGATTATTACAGTAAATATGAATTAGAAATATTGACACAACTATATTTTCTCATCTTCTGTCCAGTGGTGCAAAATTAAGCACTGCTTTAGCAAAATAAAACAAAAGGCAGGACGATGTTAGCTTGTTTATAGTTGATCCACCAGTCTCCATATGCCATTTACGCTGGTTTTGCCATTTACACTGGTTTAGCCGATGACTACAGTTTTTCAACCAGCAATGACTAAATAAAGGGTTTACGACCAGTTGACATTGGTTTACATTTTGGTGAGTTTACGATATATATATATATATATATATATATATATATATATATATATATATATATATATGCAAACAAGAACTTACTGTTTAAACTGACAATGCTGATGCAATACTAATAAAGCTGTCCTGCAATAGTGACTCTTTCTTGTTTGGAAAGCAACATGCGACCAAAAATTTTTTCGTGGCCATTATGGGTCGGTCAACATGTCACTTGTATTTCATCTCCATCTATGTTGTCTTCAATGTACGATGTACAACCACACCAAATTTTGTTGGAGCCTTGACTTTTCATACATCTTAATGCTCTCCCCAACTTTTGTCGGTATATGACCCTTATCTGTGGCACCTAGGAATGTTTGAAATTGTTAATTGACTCAAATAATTTGCAGTAGTTGGTGGTAAAAGTAACTACCCAATAAAAGCTTTGGTATATTTATTTACTATCTTTGCTATTGCACTTCTCAAGAATATGTTTTGACAAGTGATAGCATTTCACTATTTTACAAGTCTTAGTATTAAATGAACTGTAGGAAAAACTTTGTAGGGCTTGTTATGTGCCCATGCTTGTTAACATAACTACACGGTTCAATGGTGTCACACTTTTACCTTCAGTGACCCTCAACTTTTAACATAAATTTGACTTATATCATAAAATGAACCAATATAGAAAAAACTCTAATGGCTGTGATAATGTCATGTAATGCGTTAATAACAGAAAAAACCGACAATACAGCAATAGGTCTGAATAGGCTTGTTTACCTACATTTGTTAACATCATTAACTTCTTGTTTTGCTATTATTGATAAGTTAGAAAGTTAAAGCCATTTTCTTGGTGTAAACAAGATTTTATCCATTTAGTATTGAAATTTTTATTAATGTGCTAGAAATTTGAGCATGTATAATCCATCGTAAAACTGAGAGCACAGGTAGGAAGTTGTGAACATGCAATGCAAATATAATGCTGTACACGTACATGCTCTCTGTTGAACAAATGATCATTCCTATAAATTTTTGTTGGAGATTAAATTTATATGCATATATATTTTCGTAAGGCCAGTTTCTTAATCGTATTACCTTTTATTTATCCGTACACACTGAACTAAATTACTGTTTATTTTGTTTGTCATGAGGAAATGTAGCTGTTGTACAGAAACAGATGCAAAGTACTTTTAGCCAGATGTAGACAATGTCTGTTGCATTATCCCACATTTATTTAATTTTTCATAAATGTTAAACATTTGTTGAGAATAGTATATACTTACCTCTTTCTTCAATTACACTTTTTGTGAGCAATGATGTTTGCAACAGTTTCATCTGCATTGTGTATGGCATTCAAACTTTACCGAGTACTTGGAAGTTCAACTTACGAATACAAACAGTGAATTTGGCAAATAATAACGAAACTAATTTAATATTGTGGTGTGCCAAATGAAAAAAATAATAATGAGCATAAGATGAAAATTTGTCGAGCAGTTCGAGCGAATACATTTCCTTGGCACAAAGGGGTACGTATTGACAGCAGCTGAGTATGGTTAGGCGAGATTTGCTGCGCCCATGCAAGATACCTCTATAAAACAGTCACAATGGCAGAATTAGGTAGAATGGAACTGTCAATGTTTTCAGCATAAAATACTAAGCCTATACAGTATCATATTCACAACTGAAAGTTGAGTGTGCAGCAGATTTGTTATGTCATTACAAGATAGGTTTTAATTGGGGCATTAAAATTAATAGACTGAATTCAGTGACAACAATTTTATGAGAAGTAAAATTTATTCTGAGGGAAGCACAAATTTATCTATAGTATGATTAAATTATTGCAAAATGAAGTGGGAAATTGTAATGATAACACTTTCTGAAGTTGTGAAACGGTTTCGACAGAGACAGGCTTTTCTGTTTCATTCGTGTGATAATAATAAAAAAAAAAAGAACAAAATGAGATTCAGGAAGGCTCAGCCAAATTTTTTGCAACTCCTAAAAACAAATGACAAAAAGTTGTATGAAGACTGACATAGATGATTTTAATGTTCAGGTAGTATTGCGAACATTAACTTTTACATAACTAAGGAGTGATGATTTGAATTTTATACTCTGTAGAAAGATACTGTCGCGAACATTTTTCACACTACTGTGTCAACTGTGGATAAAAAAGTGCATTTATTACCGCAATTAATGCTTTGTAAACAAATGTTTGATTTAATATTTTTTTAAAAAAGTAAACAGAAGTTAAATCAAGGTAATATTTGTTTAGAATGTACTGCTACACCTCATTTCTTCACTATGTGATCAGTGCTAGACTGTTGTATACAGGGTGTCCAGAAACTGCCGCATAATAAGCACACCACGCGAATCCTGAGGCAATTTGATGACGAAAATGTACGTAGCAAAATGTTGTACGACGAATTTTTCCGCACACTATGTGGCAACACTGCACGGAGATAGGAGTTAGTCCCCTCTTGCGCGCCACAGTGTTCCACAGATACCAGACTACTACTGCTGGGCGTGGGTTCGAATCCCGGTCAGTCCATATTTTTTTTGTAAGATTTACTTGTGACCTCTGTAGCAAACCCAGAAGCAATATTCTTGTCAAAGCAGTGGATTTACGGTGCAGGGCTCTGTTCATTAAAAGGGTTTTTACTAGGGTGTATATAATTTTTTTATCAATACAAGAAGAAAAGATGTTCAGAAAATTAAGTTAATATTTTCATTTATTGACTTTTTAGAACTTCTCTCAGGCTATATTTTTAATTCAATGTACAAAGTACTTCTGTTCCTACGGTAACAGTTTACAGCTACAGAATGTCAATAAAAATTAACACTGGTATCCCAAAAGTCCATAAGAGAAAAGCAGCACACAGTTACATACTCGCAGCTTGAAACATTACGAAGGGGAAGTGCCTCAGCACTGCTTTCACATACATGGATGAAAATAATTTAAACTAAATGTAGTGGAGACCAATCTCAAAAGGGAACAGAAGCATGAGAAATTCGTGCGAATTCTAGGCAGCGTACCCACCAGGAGCGAAGAAACGTGCTCTCATTTTAACATCACATGCTTCCATTTTCACCGCTTGAGAGAAATATGTCGCTGAAATTGGCCAAATATGGCATATATTTGACTTCTTCGTTCATAAAATATAGATATTATTAAAGCTGTGATGGCGCCCCATCCAGCCATTTCTTCATTACTGTACACCAAAAAATACTAAGGTTTTTTTTCTCTGAAATTCATATTACCTTCGACGACATAGACATATGTTACTCTTCAAAACAAATACAAGCAAAAATAATAAGCATGTGGAAACACACTTAAATTCCCCGTAATAGTCCAACTTATGATTCTACAACCAGGATTTTTTAGACAAACCATATCTCTGGCTTTCTATGTGTAAAGCTTTATTCGATTGAACAACAGTTTTTATAAAATCTGTTTTATGTAAACCAAAGTTTAGGTCGTGTTGTCGTTTAGGCATGCAAACCTTTCTGCTAGAGCTTTATGGAAATTGTATAGTTGCAGTTGATTTTTTTCCAACATATTTTTTTTTGGATTTATTTTTAAATGACATGAACAGCATTAAATAGTAGTGTCGTGTCCTCTTGTACCTCTTGCTTACAAATTTTTCCCCCTTCATGCTTGGGTTCTTCCTAATTACTTGTAACTAATGCAAGTGGTAAGAAATTAATAAACTAGGAATAATGAAAATTTTTTTTCATGTACTTACCGTCCACCAAGACTTTGTTTCATACCCGGCAGGGCCACCCCTGATTTTCAACGCGGAAATTGTTCCTAGACGATGCATCTTATTTGTTGCTTTTCTCTGAAATATCCCATAATCCACACCCTTGAATTCTACACACTACTGCTTATCCACTTCATTTCACCTCACCATGACAGTTATCAAGGCGTTGACTGTTAAGAGCTGTGTAAACTCCCTAACAATTAGTTTTCTCCTCGCTTGTGACCAAACATAATAAAACCAACATTTGTTGATATGTATTTTCAGTTATAAAAACAACTAGGGCCTATAGAAATTAATTTTATTATGGAACATTTATACACCACAGGGGCATTGTTGTAAATGTACTATAACAACTTTGCTGTCCTGGGCGCAGTCAGATTAGTTTGGGATGAATGGCTTAGATAATTAAGTAAATAAATTAAATTAAAGTTTTTATTTTAATTACTATATCTATGAACACTTTACATTAATTACAGAACACTCGCGATTCACACTTTAAAATAAACACATATATTATGTACAGGTAATCTCCTTAAAATCTTAATTTACTACTCTATTATATAATTAATAACGTTGATCTCAAATCAACCCCCCGACCACATAGATTTTCATCTAGAAATGTCTCCCAGTACACAACTACAGTTCAACCTGTTTGTCCACTCTCATCCTTAGTCACACCACTTGAAGACTTGCTATCGTCCACACCTTACTAGCCTCTCCTCGATCTACTGGTTCCGTCTCGTCCCTCGCTGCCAAGTTCGTTGCGAACACTCACCAGCTGAATGCTGCGAACACTCCATCTGTGCACGCAGTGGGCCGGTATTTATAGTCGCCCGCGACGCCGCCCAGAATATTTTCCGACTTCGCCGACCAAGCTGGTTGATGTAAACCAAACATTCTAGGTGTTGCGGGAACATTCAGTTACATCCGAGCTGAATTCTTGTCCCGGATGACAGATGGGTGCCCTCCCATTCAGAACACCGGTGATGAATGCTAAGCATGGATGGCCTGCGTCGCTGGGCGCGGGAAGATGGGGAAAGGCGATGGGGTGCAGTCCACTGACTCATAGCGTGACGGAAATAGCGGAGCATTGGGAGGGGAAAGAGGAGGGGTGCAGTCCGCAGCCTCGACGCCGGGGCTGTAGGTAGCGAGCAGTGGGAGTTGAAGGCATCGTGGCTGGCCAGGCGCCCTCGCCTTCGAGAGCACTGACTCGTAACAGTACATTATACAAATCAAATATAGGCTTTTGAACTCTAGTTTGCGTCTCAGCTGTGTGTATATGTTGAGCATTTATGTCTGTATGTAGGTCTACACCTGTCATTCAGTAAGATGGGAAAAAATGATGGGGGAAGAGTGGGCTCCTAGTGCCATACTGTAACGAGATGGCGATGATTTCTTCTTCAGTATTTTTCTTTAGGTTCTTAGGAGTAAAGTTTCTATACAACTACTTAATTTTCATAGAAGCAGAAAAAGCCCTTCTGAGAAGTTTAAGAAAATACTATAAAAATTGATGCTTGATAAATAGCAAAACTTTCTTAAAATAAAAATTACATATTAAGACCGGAAACAAACATTCTCAAGGAACACTTTGAAACTTTTACTGATATCCCATACTGTTAAAGTAACTAAAAGTAGAGCAGCATGATGCCCTAGTACTCCATAACTTAATTGCTTTTTATAGAAAACTTCCACTTGCTCAGTAGTTATGTTAACCTTCTATCATAGCAAGCTGGATTCAGTTTACAATCGGTCACATCAGGATGATCACATAATAAAAATTTGGTTACTGCTAATGGTTTTATTCATAGTTCTGTAGTTACCTCACACTTTGAATTTGTTTGTTGCCCCAATAAGCCATAAGGTTACATTTTTAAAAAACCCTCAGGGATAGTAGGCATTTGCCCCACATCAAATTCACATCCACTGCATGTTATCCAGCCATTAGACATATCTGCCACATACATTTATTTACTGTTTCTACTTACATAGGTAATTAAAGCACACTAAACAACAGTTAATGTAGTTATGTCAATATTACTCCAAAATGTTGTAATTTTTAAAATGCCCACTTGCTGACCTATGTCTTAGATGAAACTTGAGGTAGTGGAAACATGCAAATACATCATTTCTAACACAGGATGGGCATGTAAACCCAGTTAATAAGTACATATTGCCTATGCAATTTGTCTGGTAAATGGGTAAGGTAAGTGGGATACACGTCTTGCTGTCAGAGAAGTCTCTAGAGATAGTGAGACGCAATTTGTCACAACGACAGGAACCGGGAAAAGAATTATCCGCGGTCTTTGTTGAGGAACCATTCCAGCATTTGCCTTCGAGAAACAATGGGAAACAAATATCAAGATGAAGCAGGGAATCAGCCTCGAGTCATCTAGAATGTGAGTCTGGTAAATAGAAAGTGATTGTCAGATGTAGGATAGTTACACAACTTTAAAGTTCAATAAGCATACAAACGTTCATGGTAACTACCTTCAGACGAGTTAAATACAAAATTTTCTTTGACACAATCAATGTCATTTGCTACGTTAAAATGAGTTTTCAAGTCACTTTGTCGATACACTTTCACATTACACTTTGAACACTGAATGGAGCTGTAAATAATTGGCTCTACATTGTGCACTTTTCTTAAGTGTTGGTATAAATGTTTTTTTCTATGTAGTTTTTATCACACAAGTCACATGAAAACATATTTAATAAAAAATTGGCTTCTAGAGAAAATAATTAATGCTGCAATATTGAAAGTATCAATTATGTCAAAACAGTTAATTTAATTATACCGACGAAGTTGTAGGAAATCTCACAAAAATTAATCAACCAGATGAACATCTACATCAGCAGTTTTCAGACTTTTACGGACTACTTATTTACCACGAAAAATTTAGAAATGACCGGAAAAGTAATGTCGCGCTGTTATGGTTAATTCAATTCCGCTATTCCAGAGATGAGCAAGGCGAGCCCAGTCCGTTTCTGTTTACGAGTGTAAGCTGACGCACGTGTGTCGACATCAAGTAGACTGGGTATCTAGATGCTGCTTCAGCCAACAAAACTGTAGGGTACATAACAGCTGTTCACTTTGTTCAAATTATTGATGTTGGGAGAGAAAGTACCACTAAACAAGACCTAAAGCTTATACTACAGGTTAGAATTTCCAGCCTGGAAAGCAAATTTCCCGATATTTCCAGGTTTTACCTGACAACTTTTTTTTTCCAGATTTCTAGCCCTGGAGCAACTCTGTATGAATTTAAACTGGATTAGAATTTATGTCCTGTGGATTTATTTAACTCAATGTGTTCTGGGATGCTGTACACAATAAACATGCCCATAAGGCTACACAACTATAACAATTGTGTCATGATCAACTCCATATCAAGGCCAAATATAAACTAATTTTGAACATCAATACTTAAGTAATAATCTCATTTCAAATATTCCAATTTACATAATGAGAATTTAGAAATATCAAATTAATGTATATTTAAATCTCGAGCTGTGGTACATTACATGTACATATTTACTTTCTTAATATTACCTTTTCACAGATTTCTGGCTGCCTTCCACCACCATTTTGTCAATGAATATTATCAGACAATAAGAACACCTATGGACCAGCCAGTAACAACACATCAATGAATATTGTCGCTAAAAATACCTAATAAACTTGTCTGTATTGATGTTGCATGTGGTTTGTCAACATAATTAGTGCCACAAATTTTTATTTATTTTTTATTTTATTTTTAGCATGTAGGTTCAGTCCAAAAAAATTAAATAAATTTTACGTTGACGACTTTTAATACAGTATACAGGCCAAATAATTTTCACATTAGTACATTTTTACATAACTATCAACCAAACATGAATTATGCTGGGGAAATAACAAAATAAAGTGCCTAGAAGCAGAAAGCTTGTTAAGGAATATTTCCTATATTAAAGATGATAAACAAGCTGGATTAGGGTGTTTCAATGAGCCTGGAAAGCTTGTTGTATGTTTATGTACATAACTCGACAACTTACACGTACTCCTGAAACAGACACCAGCTTCAGCGCACTGTCAATCACATATATGCTCAGCAGCAAATTTATGCAGTCAGTAGCTAGCAATCAGTCTTGCCTCATCTACTTGCACACAGTCATATAGTTGTAAATTAGGAATGTGTTTAGTTATTTTCCATTTGGTACTGGCACACATATTTATAATTTATTTTACAATATGACTTATTGATACCTACAAAAGCATTTTCTTCAGTAAAATGAGTGTGTTAAGAAGTCAATTTGACGTGTTGCTCATTTTCTTACGATTACTGCATATTTATATTTGCAAGGGCTACTATTTTTAATAAAACATTGTACTCAAGAAATGTAGACTTTGGTTTAGACACAATAATATGATTGGTAGGTACATTCAAAACCCAAAGAGATTTATTTTGTATTTGTATTCGTAGTACAATAGTTGCAGTTAAACATTCTGCCTGAGGTGATGAGACATTTCCAGCATTCGTACGTAGTCTATAGTCACAATTTGTTGCTAGCACACAAATATTACATGCTGATCAGAACCAACGAAGTGTTGTTTCTATTTCAGTGATAGTCATAATCAATTATTGGGATGTGATCGGTGAGTGAGCAATTAAGATAGGCAACTATAGCAACCATGAAGACAAAGCGAAAACACTTTCGACAATGTAAAGAGACAATATTGCATATTATGTGTGACAAATGGTGGACTCATTCTTCCCTTCCTTAGCAGACCTACACAGTAAATCCTGATTATTTATTCCTCATGAAAGCTCATTGCAAAGTTCAATTTTAAGGGTACAAAACGTAGCCTGCATGCAATCAGTAATATTGTTCATCTCATAATTTCATTTTTGACACATCATATGAAAGTAGGACAATTTAATCAAATAAACATTATATCCTTTCATCTCCATGTGCTTTCCAGCTGACAGTCAAAACATGTTAACAAATATAATAATTGCATTAATAATTAAAAGGTGGTGTGATTTCTTTGGCTATTTTTAGTTCTCGGGCAATACATTTGTTTCAATACTTGCTGTATTTCAAACCCAGCACACAATTCGTCTGTAACAATCCAAATTGTACAAAGACCAAGAAAGAACACCTGACTACCAAAATTGTAAAATTCCATTGTGAATATAACAAGCTTCATCATTCTTGCCAATTATGCACAATTATGTAGATGTTAATTAAAAATTACTTAATATTATTGTAAGGAGGAATTACCCTACGGGTTGTAATACAGTGTGGTGAATGAACGCGAAAACTGGGAAAAGTCAGGGAATTAAAGGCGTCTTGAGAAGTCAGAGAATTATCTAAAAAAAAATTGAGTTAAAAAATTTAGTAAACTAACATTTCCGCAGGTGGTATTGACGCAATGTACCATTTTATTGATACATATACCAATTTTCACGTATCATATCTTTTCTTACCGATATTTTAGTACTGTGGAACAGTGTGGGTATTATGCGATGTACACGTTTTTAGTCTCAAATACAAGTTTTTTTTTTGCGTTGTATACCAGCATTTTCAGTGGTTAACACCAGTGTTGCCAGACAAACGTTTTCCCTGATAATATGTTGTGATTTTTTCAAGATTCCACAGTGGTAAAAATTACTCTGTCATTGTGTTTCTTGCAATCTGTTTGCAAAATGCCATAAATTTTAGTAAATTTTTAGTTTATAAAGTGGGTTTAAACAGTTCTGGTGTTTCCCCCCAAGAGTTTGAGTAGAAATTGAAAGTGCGGACTGGGCAACATAGGACCCACAGTTCGCTTTTGTTCTCACCATGAGGCATGCTGGTATGTTCGTTAATTGATGTCGGTTGTTTATTGTTTACTTGACGTGGCACGGGTTTATTTATATGGCTCGTGCGGTGGTGGCGGGGTAGTATAACACCAAAGACAACCCATGCTTTTCGTAAGAAACTGCTAACCGGGTTGCGGTTGGGACCTGAAAATTGTACAGACCTTCATCTCCTGTTTCTTCTTTTATCTTTTGCTTTCTCATCTCCCTTTTTCTTTTCATCTTACCAGGTCCCATCGTAACTTTCTTCTCCTTATCATCGTCTGAGGCCAGGGCGGAGTTCTTTCTAATGAGGTCCTATTCTCGTTCATGAGTGCTGCCTACGAATTGTGTGACCCTACAGGGTGTCTTTGTTAGTGACAGTTTAGCGAACCCTTTTCACTAGTTCAGCAGGAAAATCTAGGTGTAGAGCCCGTATCCACGTACATGTACACCCTTTTGCACCACCTGGTGCCCTCGTAGCTGGAAGGGTTGTCAAGGCTGATCTGCCCTTGCACCCAAACTCGCTGGGATGTGTTACCGCTGTACGGAGGAGCCCGGTGTAATCGACCGCAAGTCCCCTGAAATGGCACCAAAGGGTGTTCTTTATAGTGAGGAGCCTGGGTATTTTTCCCAGGTAGGGGAATAAAGCTTGCCTCGCTCAGGATGTAAGATTTGTCCCTGGTTTGCCCCGGGGTACATTTCGGTGTGCTACAGGGGCAGTAATTTGCGATGAATATCTCTGAAGGGTAGCTGCTCCTATGTGCTACTTAGATCTGTGGGAGGTAGGTCCCCCTCCCAACGGCACAAACCATGAGGTGTTTGAACTGCTGGCTTCTGTTCTCCCCCCCCCTTTTGAATGGTTGGTTGAGTCCGAAAGTTTTAAGTAGGAGGGGCATTCATTATGGCTTCCAAAAGCGCTCTACAGGATGGCTCTCTAAACAGTCGCAACAAAAGATAAAGCAGTGAAAATGGGAATGATTTGGCTAACGATTTGGATTTTGTTTGTGAAAATAAGTTGCCGACCTCTCTGTTTTTGGTAGTGAAAGGCCTCGAAGGACACACATGCGAAAATGTGTCACCCTTCGAGCTGTAAATAGTTGCTGCTGGTGGTGCAATCAGAGACCGCGAAAAATCAAGAGCAAGACTGAACTTTTGGTCGAGGCATCAAATGCTGCCCAGTCATGTGGGCTGCAGGCAGTGAAGATCTTTAACGGGGCAACAATAAAATTCCCAGTTGAACTGACACCCAATTTCGCGCTGAATCCGTGCAATGGTGTCATTTGTTGTCCCTATCTTATCGATATTCAAGATTTCGAACTATTACAGGAACTCAGGGCACAGTGTGTCACACATGTCATCGAGTCACAAAAAATCTGTAGGTGTACTAGTTCCAACTACTACTCTATTCCTGACATTTGGAATTCCAGTTCTGCCAGCAACATTGAAAATAGGTTATCTGAATGTCCGTGTAAAACAGTTCATTCCTTCTTCACTTCGCTGCTACAACTGCCAGAGATACGGTCATTCTTCTGCTAATTGCACATTACCAGCAATATGTCCAAAATGTGCCGAACCAGTTCATCCGAAAAAAAAAGCGAAATACAGCAAACGATTAACATGTGTCAATTGCCAAGGAAAACACAGTGTGGTCCAAGGAATGCCCTGTTTTACAAGAGGAGCAGGGTATTCAGGCGATCAGAACAAATTAAAAAGTTTCAATTGGCGAAGCACACAAGAGGTTCAAATCCCAACAATTGCCTCGACATACTGTTTCTTACAGTACTGTCGCCAGTGTTCGGCGACCGATAAAGGATGCGTGTACCCAGACTGTCGATGTGACGACACAGACAGGATTATGTCATTGCACAAGAGCTGCGACAGGTCCTGACCATACGGACCACGACAGTCGCGACACAGTACAGTCCCAATTTGAAACTTCCTACTAAACCTGCTTCTGTAAAACTACGCCAAATAAAACATATAGCTAAAATATACACATCATTGCCTAAGGAGAGTTCTGTAAAGTCAACAACACCTCCAGGTAATTCTGCTGCTCCTTCTGCAAGCAGTAAGACTGCTATCGCTTCACCACCTCGTAAACCTGCCCCTGAGGTTTCGGAGGCAGTTACGGTGGTGTATTATGCTCCTGATGGCCATAATGGCTCAGAATCCTTCAAACATGTATTAAGTAGACATTAGGGGAAAATAAAGAAGTAAATACTAACCTTTCTTTCTCATCTTATTCATGTCCCTCCTCCAATGTAATTGCCGAGGTTACTACAGGTGCCTGAAGAACTAAGGCAACTGATTGCATCACTGACCCCATCGCTTATTTGCATACAGGAAATACACTTTCGGCCGACAGCTGTTGTCTCCTTACGAGGTTACACATTTTACCGCGAAGATTATACAGCTATTGCTTGTGCATGCGATGGTGTGTGTGTCATAGTCAGTGATGCAGTCTATCATGCATCTGTGGCTCTTACTAAGAAGAGACTGCAAGCAGTAGCAGTAAGAGTGTGTCTCGGCACATTGTTAACTATTTGTTGCATGTACATACCTCCTACACAACACTTTCGCCTCGTCGATTTAAAGGCTCCGATATCCCAGCTCTCACCTCCTTTCCTTCTTGTGGGGGATTTAAATGCTAAAAAAGAGCTATGGGGATCTTCTTTCGGGATGGCAGGTGTTTAGTTGAGTCGTTGCTTACCAATTCTAACTTGGTCCTATTGAACACTGGCACTCCTACACACTTTACCTCTCGTATTGGCACCACTTTGTGTATGAACTTGTCCTTTTGCAACCCACCCCTGGTCACCCACACTGATTGGAGGGTCTCCCCCTGATCTCTGTGGTAGTGACCACTTTCCAGTTGTTTTACACTGTGGCTGTAATGCTGCCCTACCAGTTCCCACCAGTTGGGTATTTAAAAAGGCCAACTGGGAATGTTACAGACAGTCACTTCATTTTACTGAGAACTGTTCTCGTGAAGTGTATGTGGCTCTTCCGTCCTTCATTGCCGCAGTGGTGTCAGCAGCAGAGGTGGCCATCCCGAAGTCATCCTCTTGTAGGCATCGTCGTGTGCCCTGGTAGATTAACGAGTGCAAGGATTCAATCCGTGCCCGGCGAAGTGCGCTTCGAAGGTATACATTGCATCCTACTCAGGCGAACTTAAAGCTGTTTCGTATCACCAAGGCACGGGCTAGGCGAGTAATATAGGAGAGCAAGCGGAAGTCTCGGAGGACATTTCTGTCCTCTCCTACTGTACACGCAACAAGTAAACATGTTTGGGATAATGTGAGAAAGATAAACGGCCAACCCCTTAGTGTAAATATTCCTTTCCTTTTGCATAATAATGTTCTCATTACTGATACCGAAGAAATTTGCAACTTACTGGGACAGTCATTTGATGAATATTCGAGCAGCGACCGATACCCACCCTCATTTCAGGCTCTAAACGCTCGCATTAAGGTGCGGGTTGTCGACTTCGGTATTTCGCAGTGAGAAGACTAATCAGCTATTCTCTCTTAGTGAACTCAAGAGATCCCTCTCCTGCTCGAAACACACTTCTGCTAGGCCAGATGGTATCCATTATGCAATGATGCAAAATCTCACACTTGAAGGGAAAAATATATCACGTAGTCTTTATAATTTTATCTGGGAATCCGGATGCTGCACTTCCCAATGCATTGTCTCAACCATGATACCCATCTTAAGGGTGCAGTTCACCTCAGATTTCATCGTAATTTTTTATTTTTATATTTGTAGCAGATAATTGTTTTTCTTATTTTAGACATAATTTGGGATAAAATCTTCATCTTAGAAATTTTTTTTATCTCATAGTTTTTGCGTAATGGATTGTAAATTTGTACTCTATGGTTTTATGTACGCCATAAAAACCAACTGACATACCAAACCGAAAAAAATTCACAGTGTGTAATAATATTGTAGGCTGTGATTTGATACCTATATAAAAAAAATATATTTTTGTATATTGAAAAAAAAATTGTTGAAATTTTGAGATTTTCAATCTAAAATTTAACATTTTTTATTAAATACAAAAATATTTTATTGGTTTTTTTATATATGTCAAATCATAGCCTATAACATTGTTCTACACTGTGATTTTTTTCGGTTAGGTATGTCAGTCGGTTTTAGTGGCGTACATATAGCCGTAAAGTGCAAATTTTGACATTTACGACTCATTACGCAAAAACTGAGAGATAAAATATTTCCTAAGAGAAATATTTTTTTCCAATTTGTCTAAAATAAGAAAAAAAAATATCTGGTAGGTACTCACATACAAATAAAGACGTTGAAATCTGAGGTGAACCGCACCCTTAAAGTCTGGGAAGGATAAGGGTGATGACGTGTCCAGTTATAAAACGGTTCATTGACTAGCTGTCTCTGCAAAACAATGGCTAGAATGATAAACGCTTGACTAATGTATTGTCTTAAGACTTGGGGTCTTCTCTTACTCTCCAATAGTAGATATAAGTACATTAGAACCAATCTTTATGCACTGAGTCGTGGCTAGGTTTACACTTGAAACAGTTCAAGACCGACCAACTATAAATTGCTGCGAGGTCTTTATTTAACAATTCAACCGCCGTCTCAATAACAGTCTTATTAAATTGTGTATAAATCTGTAAATAATCTGCTTAGAAGTGGTACTTAGTATAAGAGAGGTTTTTTCCGACATCATTTGTGAAGAGAGTAAATAATAGGGGTCCAAGTATAGTGCCGTGAGGAACTTCCAGTTTTAATTGGTCTCCATTGAGACTGTTGGCCTACATAGTACAACACACTGGCTGCGATCTGCAATATAAGATTTTATCAATTTGCACGTCTCTTCAGAAAAATTAAAGACACACTTTAAATTTGCCAACAGGATATCATGGTCTACCATGCCGAACGCTTTACTAAAACCAACTAAGTCTAGCAGAGTTAATTTGCCATCTTCTATGGAAAGTTGTATATTATGAGTGACATCAATGAGAGCGGTACTCGTGCTATGCATTGTGCGAAATCTGAACTGATAAATGTCAAGCAAGTTCCATTTGTTTAAATATGCACACATTTGCTGATTGATCATGTATATTTAATTACTTTTGATAATACAGGTAAAATACTAACTTGTCGGTACTCAGTTTTGGACACTGGGTGCTGAATTTTTGCAATAGGTAACACTAATGCATTTTTTCAGAAAACTGGGAAAATACTTTCTTTAGTGTATCGTTAATTACATGAGAAAGAATGGGTAGTATAACAGGTAGAATATGTGATATAAGTTTTACAGACAGGTCATCAGCCCCTTATGCCTTTGATGTAATTCGCTTAAATGATATACATTCATCTTTAGGAGTGACTGGATGAAAAGTAAGCTTAGTATTACATTCTACTAGACCTATGCTATTGAGATTTTGGATATATTTTATTTTGCTTTGGAAATCTACACAAATGGGGAGTAGTAAAGTAATCATTCATATCATCTGGTGAAAATCCTTTGTTTGATTACTTTTTTTTTTCTATAGCTACTTCTGGCTTACGAAGACTTTTCCAGAGTTACGAAACTGGGATACGTGACTCTTGTAAAGTATTATGGTAGCTAAATTTAGCTTTTTGTATTTCCTGCGTACATTTATTTCTCAGTGCTATGTATGCACTCAAATAATGTTCTATTTCTAGTAGGCCAGACTTTTTTACTTTTATGAACTATTCATATGCGTCATCACGTTTGGTCATCAATACTAAAACTTGATCTGTCATCCAAGTCGCTGCAGGGTGGATTTACTGACAATAGGAGCCAGATTATCATAGAGGTTCAATAAAATGCTGTTCAAGGCAGTTACAAACTCATCAATACTAATTGCTAATTCTACCAGGTATCATTGGAGCATTGATGCCGCTGTCAGCAATTCTTAATTGTTGAAATGCTTTAATTCTCTATACTTAATTACTTTTGGGATACATTTTGGGCTACGTAATGAGTACGCTAGGAAAACTATATCATGATGTGATAAACCACGTGCAACAACTTGTCCATGATTTAATATTTTGTCGCGATGAGATACGATCATTAAATCTAACCAGGTATCAGTTTTATTCCAGTGATGTGTGGCGTGTGTCTGTAAGATATCTAAATTGTGAGACGTATTTGTGTCAGCAAGGTATTTTGACTCGCTTTTTACTTTCAGGACATTAACATTGAATTCACCCATAATGACGATGTACTGGTAAACCGGGACTATTCACGGAAATAAATTTTCTACTCACTCATAAAACCAGCATTATGTGGTTTGTATACAACTCCCACAACTATAGTTTGGTCATTTAATGTTAACATTAATAACAATTATTCTGGGTGGCCTAGCTGTTTATTATTTGACAAAGCAAACATTGTGGCTTTGAGGTCGTCCCGCACACAGATAGTTACTCCACTCTCATTTTTAGTGTTCGATCATTTGTGTGTAGTATTTACCCAGGAATGTAAACGAGGGTATTTGACAGCAGTGGGACCAGCCAAGACTCTGAGGCAAGCACTGCATGAAACTGCAATTGTGAAAAAAATGGCTTGGAAGTTATCTATATTACCAAATAACGACTGAGTATTGGCATGTGCTATGTGAAAAGCAGAAGGGTGGGACTGCAGCTGACATCTTAGGGCGCCTCTTGTTGTGTCTTGTGGCCACGGAAAACCTGTTTGTGGGGATGAGGGTATGGCAAACAGTTCCATTAGGTTGATACTACTGCTCATGGTTTGAAAGATGTTGGTAGTACTAGCCATATTGACACTGGTGATCAGAGCAATAATGGTTCAAGTTACTCACAATAGTAGCTGGAACAATGAAGCTGGCTTGTAGTTGACACAGAAGCTTAAAATATTCAATAACTTCGCAGATATTGCATAAAATCTAAGGATCACATTCACTCAAGAAATTCACACTCTCATGCAATGAAGAAAGAAAATAAAAAAAAAACTTGGTAAAATTTAGTACGAGTTATGGTAACTTTTCTGTTTTCTGTCTTGACTACATTCCGGCCGTCTATGGTCCACACATTTTGCAGTCCAAATTTAGTGATGGCAGCTTGTAGCGCATTGTCTTTCAGCTGTCAAGTCCTCGCAAATCGTCAGACCTCTACCTGCTAGCTTGTGCTTTGACATGATCACAAGGTTTCTTACACAGACAATGATTGGTTTAGGTTTAGTTCCTTGAATTTTGCCTATGCGGTGGCTGCGATCGATATTTGCTGATGTGACATAAATAAGATCTTCGTTGATGGCCGAGAGCACTGAAGATACAGTGTTCACTGCTGCACATTCAGGCACGCTGAAGACACGTAAACCAGAGCATCGTTGGTACTGTTCTAAGTCATCTGTAGCCAGAGTGAGGTGTTGATAAATTTTATGTTGTTCATCAGTCATCTTCTTCAGTTCATTTTGTAGCTTTCTAGTTTCCTCGGTATTAAAGTCTAGAGTTGATCTCAGCTCTTCCACAACGGCCTTCACTATGGCAGATGTGAGGCATGTTACAATATTTTTCACAACACTTTCTGACTGTAGAAGGGCTGTAACACGCTCTTCCACTTGATTCTACAACTGCTGCAGTAGTTCCACTTGTTTGCCGGCCATGTTCCCTGTATCGCTTGGAAACTTGTTTTATAGCAATTTCTACAGGAAAATGATTGTAGGAAGTTCGGTTGAAAGCATGAAAGACACTTCGACTGCTATTTCACCACTGTAGAACGCCTGCTAATAATCTCTCGAGAAAACATCTGCAAAAAACCTCTCCTAATACGAGCGAGCGCACATGGTACTAGACACGTTCCGTCATCTTTCAAGTACATTTCTAACGAAATGTTAACTAAATGAGTGAGAGCAGGTAAAATAATTGGCGAGACTATATGAATAAGTTTAATACTAATTCCATCGTAACCCTCTGCCACAGATTTTATTCGTTTAACAGCTCGGTATATTTATATCTCAGATGTGGGTCGAAAGAATTATTTATTGTCTATATCAACATTATCATTGGCATTAAAATTAATTTCGTTTGCTGTATTAGTTTTAGACACATTGTTACACTTGCACTGTTGCTAAAAAAAATGTCAGTTCAGTTCATCTGGAGTGAAAATTTTCTTTGTTTCAGTATGCTTAGACTGCATAGTCCCTATATCATATAAATTTTTCCAAATAGTACCTGGTGATTGTTTGCTGTTAAAATTACTGTAGTATTTTATTTTGGAATTTCTAATAAGCTGTATGCATCTGTTTATGAAATTCTTATAATTTTTATGTAACTCGTCAGAGACGTGAGGTTGAAATATTTTGGGAGTTTTATACTCTCTGAACGCAGAATCTCGTGGTGCCATGAGAGATCGAACATCCTGAATCAACCACAGAGCAGCGGAATGTGTGACGTGCTTAGTAACTACAATCTATATTTACCCTCATATTCCCACGGCTTGCTTTGTTGATGGTGCCTCTTAGCCAAAGGCCATACCAGCGCCCGGCCCCCATGGGCGAGGAGAGAGATGACACTCTACTACGCAGTGAACTTTGGCTGAACTGCCCGAACCCTTTAACAGAACACCGAACTGCGCCTCCGTCCACCTTCCAAAGGAGGACAGGGGCTAGCGAGAGAGCCAAGGCCACCCGTCCCTTGTTCTCGCCCACTGACCTGCCCCCCGACTGAGATCCTCAGCTCAGTCACCTCTTGGTTTGAGTCGGGGCCCATCTTACCCCTAACAGGCTCACCGGGCCTGCTCCCGGACACTTTCGCAGCCAATCGGCGGCTTTTCTCAGGGAAAGGGTCCCCTCCAGGCCTGCCCAGCATACAGGCAACCACCACCACTACGAATCCAACCCAGACCAGTCACGGCAGATAACCTTACCATGGGGCTAATTTGGTCGCCCGTAGTACTACCTAATTTCCATGGCATTTGTGGGTTTTCCAGCCGGACCGTCTGGGTACTTCAGATCATACAAGGTACATCTTTTGACCAGTGCACCCACCGTTTGGGGGGGGGGATCACCCTTACAGCTACCCGGCTCGGTCGTGTGACCTGTTTCCCCAGATCGCTTCAGGTTCGTCTGTTACCATTACCCTTGAACTCCCACTTAGAGATCAGGGATTTTGGGCCCCGAGCAGCCTGAGTGCTACCTAGTGGTTTCTCCTTGTTGCAATCTGTCGGAGAATCCATCAAGGCATATACCCCTTTCTCATCTCTGAGGAGTCGAGATGCATAGGTCCCGCGTGCCAGAGCCTGCATCGGTTTTAAGATCCGGTGGCGTCACGAGGAGGCTGCAGGTTGACTTGGGTGTGAGTGGTTCTTGTGGTGAGAGGTCATGGAAGCTTAAAGCTAGCACCAGAGGCCGAGGAACCCATCCCAGTGTAGTGCACACCAATACTCACGAGCCCCGGAGCAACATTAGTACCCATGCGAGTGTGTATGTGGTTACTACAGGGGCATTTTCATTGTACAAGTCTAGACCAAGCTGGTTAAATATATCTACTTTTTCTTAAATTGTGACAACAGCTGTTATAGACTGCCATGGTAGGTTTGCAGACAGATAATAACTTATCAGTGTCAAGAGTCTTCATGTCTCTATATAGTTAATACATTTAGGTACAAACTTTGGCAAACATAACTAGTAGGATAAGTATAGGCTGTTCAGTATAAATTGAACATTGCTTATTATTATCTGTGTGTCATTATCCCATCTTCACTATTTTTAATGCAAACACTTACACATAACTGAAAACTAGTATAAACATTTCACAACTCTCAGTACTTCAGTCCTATAACCCCAATAAATTCACATTTTTTTTATTATTATAAGTGTTGGGAAGTGCTCACTTTAAAGTGAACCGCCTATACAATAAATCATGGTGAGACAGACCTGGAGCTTCTAACTGGCCATAATTGACCACTTCATCTTTATTGGAAACGATTACAAGATGAAGTGAGGCATTGGCATTGCAAACATGATGTGATGCATTAAGAGGCAAAATACTTAAGTTAAATGTATTAAACATACACTGCAAGTAAGTAGATTGACTATTTGCCTTAAGTAGAACTGTATAAAATCACCCATAGTCAAAATATGAACATAGCATGCGATGTACGGTGCAATTGCAGCTTCAGCATTATCTAGATAGCCAACATTAGGGAGTTGGTACACAACACCCAATACGTTCTTGTTACTTAGTTTCACATGTAGCAATAAATATTCTAGACGTGCCTGATATTCTTCAGGTGACGAGGATAAAACACGAGCCCTGATACCGTTACGGACACAAATCCCAACACCACCACCTCTTTTATTGACACGATCATTTCGAAAAAAATATCATAACCTGACAGTTGAAGGAGCTCTCCGGATAATTTTGGGGATAGCCAGGTTTTAGAAACAAGTATAGCATGGCAATCAGCTTTAAGAAAAAGTCACAAAAATCACCTCGTGAGCGAGCAGCGACTGCGCACTGACATGGGCAATGTTCACAGCACGAAGATGTTGTGAAAGTTTGTTTCTGAGAAGGTCATGTGTGGTTGACAGTGTATGGGTTGGGGAGGCAGAGAGAGAGAGAGGAGTTTGGGGAGTGTCCAAGCAGCTGGCACAAAAGTACTAAACGGTCCCAGGGAGCGAGGACGCAGGACACAAGTAACTAGACATTAGAGCTACTATGAGAGCAAAAAAGATACGCTGTACTCACCACATCGCCACCACGATACTCAGCCGTGAACACAGTGATCAACAACACAGGCACTCATATAACAAAAACATTTTGTAAAAAGGAAACTCGCGAAAAAAAGAAAAATAATAACTTACCTAAGAATGATTTTACACTAGTTTAAAAAGGAAAATATAAAGTTGACTGAATAGTAATAAAAGAAAAATATGCACTGCTTAAAGGAGAAAACAAATTAAACATTGAAGAACATACGGATACGCAGCTTCCTAGGACCATTGTAGCTCTTCCATGCTCGATACAGTTATTTTTCTGGGGTCCGTTTTAATTACGATGCGGCCATCGATAGTCCATACATTCTGGAGTCCGTCTTTCTCGACAGCAGTCTGAAGCACTTTGAACCTCTCTGCTGTCAGATCTTCTCCGATTGTTAGTCGTTGCTTGGCCACAAAGACTTCGTTCCTCTGTCGATATGACACGAACTTCAGAATTATGGGTCTCGGTCTGTCACTTCGTCCATTCTTGGGCCCGACCTGGTGACTATGATCTGTATCCTTAATGGATATGTCAGGTAAATTTAACTCGTTGTGGATAATGTATAATGCAAGTAAATCGGCGTTTTCTTGGTTCTACTCTGCGACTCCAAAGATCCTAAGGCCGGAGCATCGCTGATATTGCTCCAGATCATCTTCCGCAAGTATCAGATCCCGCTTCACTTTTTCAACTCACAGTCCTTGTTCTTCAGTTCAGTTCGCAGGATCGTCGTTTCTTCTAAGTTGAAATCCATAGTTTCCCTGAGTTCTGTAAGCACTGCTTGTGTCACAGCTGTAGTACGGGCTGAAGTTAACTGCTCCAAGATGTCTCTGGATAACAAAACGACTTAACACACTCTTGCACAAGATTCTCAAGATCCACTTGTTTTACCGCTATTTCAGACCACACACTGTTTGCAAGAGAAGACAGACCTTAAAACATACAATTTCGTGAAGAGATAATTAATTAACAACAGTAGTTTTCACACTACTGCTTCCCGAGCAGTAGCTGAATCAAAGTTCTGCGATAGCAGTGGATAAAAACAGCGAAAACACCTGCAAACCACACAAAGAGCGCGAGCGAACCAAAGCACGCATATGCTTTCCGCCATTGCTTAGTAACCCTACTAGCCTATTTTATGCTAAACCAGAATATTTATTTCTTGAACTAATTGTTTTTACACAAAAATTTCTTATTTCAGTTGGTTACTAATCACCTAAGATTTGATCAGTGGATGACTTTGAAAATGATCTTTTTCTGTAATACCTAATTATTAAAACTCATTATTTATTAGCGATTTCAACACTGATCTCTTAAAAGAATCTAATCAAAAACTACTTCTTACTAATATTTTCTCCTCATTGAATTTATCGGTATCAATTTGCCCTCGTGAAGCTACACAACCATTCCCATAATGTGGATACACTGCTCGATATCATACTCTCGTCGAAACCATATAAAATCTTAAAATGTGGCCAACTGAGTGTACCAGGTCTGTCTCACCACGACCACATTCGTGTAACTTATTTACTTCGTACGACTAAATTTTTAACAAAAACGATAACGTACAGAGATGTAAAAACATCGAGATGGGGCGGATTCTTAGCGACGCTAGGAATTGCAGTGAAGTAATGTAGATTTTTACATACAGTTATGAGAAAGTTAATCACATTAACTTATTACAGACGCTTGTTAGTAAGCATATTTCAATGAGAACAAAAAAAAAAGAAAAACATATTTCTCGTCCAGCGCCGTGGATGACGAAAGAAATAAAAAAATTTAATGACAGATAGAGGTGATGCATTCCGCAGTTACAAAACTTCAAAGGAAAAAATGACGCATTTGTAGGTACGTGGTTTAAGAAGTATTGTTTACTCAGATTATCGTACGCTCTTTGCTTGGTACAACCAGACTTGTCCCCATGTAATATATGGAGTACTGTGAGGAAAATGTAAATGAAATTTAGCGACTCTAAAAACTTAAGTCAGCAAATCAACCTAATGCCGACGAACTTAACGATCATGTGACGACCTTAATTTGGAAGTAAAAAATGAAACCTTATCTTATATAGAAGCACACAACAGCAGTGAAGACGAACTTTTATATTTCAATGTAGTCAGACCTGTTGATGTCATTAAGGCTATTAATCGAATTAAAACTAAAGCCCTAGGTAATGACAAAATCTGTATTAACATATACTTGGAGCCAATCGTTAATGACGGGTAGTTTTCAAACTCAGTGGAAACTGGCAATGTAAAACCCATCGCTAAGATACAAAAGCTCCAGTGTGCCAGTGAATACAGGTTTATAAGTATGCTCCCATTTCCAAAAAGCTTTGGAATATATTGCTCACCAACAGATTACAAAATACATAAGCGAACATAATCTGCTGGTTGATTATCAGTCTGGCTTTAGAAAAGGTTTTAGCACATGTACAGCACTTATACAGGTAACTGACGACATCAAACAAAATATCGATAATCGTGTGGTAACAATTCTTACTCTGTTAGACTTTAGTAAAGCATTTGATTCTGTTGACCACGAGATTTTAATCTCAAAGTTAAAATAATATTTGTTGTATCATTAGAATGGATTAAATTATATTAATCTGATCGTTATCGAAGAATCGTTTGCGGAGAAAAATCAGTCCACTTGGCGTGCAGTAGAAAAAGGAATGCCCCAGGGCTTTGTGCGGGGCCGTTATTGTTCTCTATTTTTATTAATGACCTACCTAAGCGACTATTAAATTGTAAATACCATTTGTATGCAGATGATTTCTAAATCTATCTTCCAGTACATCCAGGTTATGTAACATCTATTGATGTAATAAATCGTAAGCTATCAAACATTCTAGTGTGGTCAGTAAAATATGGAATAAAATCAAACCCTAAGAAAACACAATGCATCATAATAGGATTTAATGAACTTCTGAAATCATCAAACGTCCGTATAGCTCTGAAAATCATGCTTAATGGTGGACGGATGCACGTATCGAAATCAGTAAAAAACTTAGGCATTTAATTTAACTAAACTTTAATGTGGCCTGAACATGTCACCTACCTATGTAGACAAACAAAACCCTGCATTATTTAAGAAGGTCGAAAAAAATTTTACTTACTAATTTAGCGTAGACCTTAACAAAGTCATTAATTATTTCACACCTTGACTATTTTGACACAGTTTTCAGTGAGTTGCATCAAGATTTAGCCCAGCAACTTCAACACTTTAAAAATAATTGCATGCGCCTTATTTTCAACCTTAAAATAAAGGACCACATCAGTGAACACAGAAATAGAATTCCTTGGTTTGATATGAAGAATCGACGTACTTTTGACAAGATTTTCTTGCTAAAAATCTTCGTAACAGATAATTCTCAGCACCTTTTATGTCGTTTGTCGTAACCTGTACTCTAAATACACATTCATTTAATAAAAAACATCTGCTTCCCAAACACACATCTTTCTTTGCTTCCTCTTTCACAGTTACATATACTAAAATCTCGAACTCTATACCACCGGATTCGGGGAATACTGAATCAATTAATATGTAAAAAAAATGTGCCAAAACAGTTTGTCAATGCTGTAAATCTGCTAATGGAGAATGCTTTTAAGAGTTTCAAAGGAACAATCCCTACAATAGAAGCTACTTAAAAATATGAGTCTTAGTTTATTTTTTCTCTATTAAAACCATTTTGTTTTAAATGTTTTTTGTGTCAACCTTAAGCTTATGAAATATGCGACTGTTATGAAAGTACATTTGCGTTTATATATTAACGTGTTAGTCTACCTGTATGATTGTATGGATATATGTTTGAGCGCGTAAACTGTCTTTGTGTTAGAATATGATTTTATGTGTTTGACTTATTATTGATTTTAATTTAATCTTTTTACAGGTACATATGTGTGTGTATGTATGTATGATTATATAGATGTGTGTATTTGTGTATGTGTGTATATGTATGTTTATCAGGTTAGCTATGCATTTTCAGATATGAAATTCCTTGATTTTTCCAGGTTTTCCAGTCAAAAAATTAAATTTTTCCAGGTCATTAAAATAATAATCGTACTCGGTACCAGAAAGCAGATTGTTTGTATTTGGCAATTTTATTTTGCAGACATTGCACTGTTAATAAATTGACCTTTGTAGTTGATCAATATGCCTGACAAGCTGTTGTCAATGTATAGGAAAATACTTTATGTGGGATACGTTTATATATTTGGAAACTCACGACAGGTTTTCTTCAATTGTAACTGTTGAGAATAACTACACTTCAGGGATAGCAAAATTAATATATGTTAATGAAACTTAACATGTATTTAACCATTTATGAAAGTTGTGAAATTAAGTACTAGGTATAGCCTACTAACCAAAAACATATTTTAAAAAATACTCACCTTTCAGATAACTTGGACAGATTTTCGGACTGACTTTAGAAAACACTTTTTGTATTAGCACATGCACTCTCATTCATGTCCAAAAACAATAATAATTTCCAGAAAAATGAACTATTTTACAAGTACAACACGAGAATAAAAAAAAAAAACACAAAAATATAGCAATAAAAAGCTGAGAAAAAGTTAATATAGCTAAATACTACAAAATATCTGAGAAATCTAATCACATACTTACTGTTTGATTGAGGATATTTCATCTTCTAGAAGTTGGACTTCCTTTTGAGCATCTTCAAATATTTTTTCTTTAAGCAATTTCACATTTTCTGCTGCTCTTTATTCATTCCTTGAAATTTCAGCTTCATTTCCTAGCTTTTTTCGTTGTTCCAATGCTTCATGGTATCTAGATCGAGCATTCCGAGCATAGTGCATCATACTCTTTGTTATGTTGAGTTTGTTAATGCCTCCTGCATTTCTTACACCTTCCCAGACAAGCCTCTTTGCAACCAGAGATTCGTCCTACTGGTTATTGAGAAGATATTCACGGTTGACAGACACCCTCTTTCTACTGCCGTATTTCTATGCCAAAGAACAAACACTTTCTTCAATAGGGACATTAATTCACCTGATCCTGTCAACTCTGGAACATCTTTCCAGAAGTGGTCTAGTTTTGTTTCTCTTGAGTAATGCTTCATTTTTTCAATAAAAAACGAGTTCAAACAAAGAGATTTGAAACTTATCTCTAATCTGTCTGCACACATCCCTGTGATTCACTTTTTTTTTCAACAAATATTTCTAAATAAAGTTTTAACCACTTTGAAGCAATTTCTGTGCTGTTATAGAAATTACTTTAGGATTACAAAACGACAGACCTCTAGTCAAGGTAAAAGTCAAAGAAGATTTGTCAAGTATTTTGCTCCTAAATATTTGCAAGTATTTCATGCAGTCTCTTTTGAAAAGGAGAATGTATTTAGGATTACTATCGCCAATTTTTCTTATGGCCTCACGCGTTTCATATCCAACATCCACTTTCTTAACTTCAATTAAATTTGCACTATAATTTGTTTTATTCTTAACATTCGGGGCTTTGACCAATACTTCTATTTTTACAAATCTGCCAAATATGTTTGTAACAATCAATAACAAATCACCATACAAGAAAAGGGTCATACTTTGATATGCCGTCAAATGGTTCAAATCTGATGCCAGCACTTAAAAAAAAATGCTAGCTTATGTCCTAGCATTTTATCTTCTAGACACTTCTTCATTATCTGATAACTTGCAGATACTGGTTCTTTTTTTTCTCTCTAGAAGCAACTTTGACGTACTCTTGCAAATGGATCAAGATATCTTGAGCTCTACTTGCAGCCTCAATGTTCTGAAGCCAACGAACAGCACAAAATTTTTTGTGAAATTGGATGGAGTCAGAAATAGAAACATAGTCACTTCTCCGAGATGACACATTTGTAAAAACCTAAATAGCCCTTAAAAAGTCAGTAATGCTCCAATCAGTAGACTTGACGGCTACCTTGAAAGCATTGTGCAGACTGTGTAGTCCACAGGTATTAATTTCCAAAATAACAGGATCATCTGGATTTTGATGAAGCTCTTTCTTTAAGTCTCGAAGAAATTTATGATTTACATTAGGGCCATCCATTGCCACATGTAACATATGCTTCAAATTGAAGGGTGAGAGTTGCTTTCTAAATGCTGTTAGTAAATCTGCAGATGTTGTATGGCCAAAAAATGATGACCCTAAATACCTGCTAACTATTTCATTTTTCTCTTTGCTCCAATATCTCACGACAAAATCCATTTGTTGGGTTTGACTAATTTTGTTATAATTAATACACTCAGCAAGCAGGGTAATCCAGTAGGCCTATATGTTCATAACCATAATTCCGTAAGCGCCAACAATGTTTAGTTGACCGAAAACAAATCAACTACGGCCATTTTAACCAGCTGTCTCTGTAGCCACGATCGACTAGTCGAAATCGCGGTGTCGATCACGAAATGCGGTACGGGTAAGTATCGATCGTGTTGCCAGCGTCATGCGAAGTCCGTTGTCGTTGTTTATTTTTTGACATATATATTTTTAGTTTTGATAACGGCGACACATTAAGGTTGTTCAAGTGGGGAAAAAACATAATTTTATATTTGTATGAAATAGTGTTAGTTTTGTACACATTACTTGAGAGTACATATACCTCTAACGGAAAAAAATTAGCTCATCTAGTTTTCCCGTAATGGCACTTCAAAGTCGAAATTTGCGTATTTTTACTTCATACAAAACTTGAAAACCAGTTAACATAATGAAATGAAAAAAATCATATCAAAACTACGCGTTACTGTCTATGGCCTGTAGCATTTAAAACCCGTTACAAAAAGTGTTTATGTTAAATAAAAAATTTCAAAATTTAAATTTTTTTTGGTACTTTTAGAAATTTATTTTAAACACAGAAATATTTTATAATGTGTTTGTATATGCTTCAAGCCGTAGACTGTGACGTGTAGTTTTGATGAGATTTTTTCCATTTCATTATATTTACTGGTTTTCAAGTTTTGTATGAAGTAAAAATATGCAAATGTTGACTTTGAAGTGACATTACGGGAAAACTAGATGAGCTAATTTTTTTCCGTTAGATGTTAATGTACTCTTAAGTAATGTCTACAAAACTAACACTATTTTATACAAATATAAAATTATGAATTTTTCCCCACTTGAACGCCCTTAAGGGCACGGTCTACCGCAATTCTCGTCTTCATTATTTTATTTTGTATTTGTACCATATATTTATTTTCTTATTTTAGACACAAAATGTGACTAAATTTGGCTCTTATTAAATTTTTTAATCTGTCATAGTTTTCGCGTAATGGCGTGTTAGTCATATTTTGCATGTGTCCGTTTTAACGGCTACACTAAAACCAACTGATATACCAAACTCAAACAAATCACAGTGTATAAAGACATTGCAGGCTACAATGACATGCTCATAAAATTAAAGTATAAAAATTATTTGCGTTTTAAAAAAAATATAGAATTTTTAAAATTTTTATTTTCAGTTTCAGCATTTTTTTAACATTCCAATAATTTTTATTATTTAATTTCATGAGCATGTCATTGTAGCCTGCAATGTCTTTATCCACTGTGATTTTTTTGAGTTTCGTATATCAGTTGGTTTTAGCGTAGTCGTTAAAACGGAAACATGCAAAATATGACTTTAACAAGCCATTACGCGAAAACTATGAGAGATAAAAAAATTTCATAAGAGCCAAATTTAGTCACATTTTGTGTCTAAAATAAGAAAAAAATATCTGGTACAAATAAAAAATAAAAAATGGTGATGAAAATTGTGGTAGACCGCGCCCTTAAATTGGAACTGCAATATGGCGAAACTGTATTAGGTACATTTGAAATGAACATAACGAAATTCTAAAAATGCACATTCCAGTAGATTTCTTAATTTTCCTGATTTTTCCAGTTTAATTCCCTGACTTTTCCCAGTTTTCCCTGATTGTAGCAACCCGTGTTTAAGTGTGTGTGTGGGTGTGTGGGTGTGTGGGTGTGTGTGTGTGTGTGTGT